>CM057826.1:120699553-120978800 GCA_030068075.1 Paguma larvata
TTGGTTCAACCTTTATGGAAAACAATATGGAGCTTCCCCAAAAAATTAAAAATAGAACTACCATTTGATCCAGCAATCCCACTTCTGGTTGTATTTCTGAAGAAAATGAAAAACAGTATCTCAAAGAGATACTTGCACTTCAATATTCACTGCAATATTATTCACAATAGCCAAGATACGGAAAAAACCTTAAGTGTCTATAGATGGGTGAATGGATAAAGATGGCATATGTACACTCTCATATACAAAGATGCCAATACATATATATTGATGAACAGTATTCCATAATATATGTGTACATATATACATACATACATATATATATATATATATATATATATATATATATATATACACATGATGGAATATTTTTTAAAAAAAAATTTTTTTAGTGTTTTATTTATTTTTGAGACAGAACAAGACAGAGCATGAACAGGGGGAGGGGCAGAGAGAGAGAGGGAGACAAAGAATGTGAAGCAGGCTCCAGGCTCTGAGCCATCAGCACAGAGCCCGACGCGAGGCTCGAACTCATAGACCGCGAGATCATGACCTGAGCTGAAGTCGGCCGCTCAACTGACTGAGGCACCCAGGCGCCCCTATATGATGGAATATTTCTTAGCCATAATTGGCCACTTGCAAAAAAAATGGATGAGCTTAGAGGACATTATGCTAAATACAATAAGCCAGAGAAAAACAAATATTAAATGATCTCACTTACATGCGTAAAATAAAAGAAAAAAAAAGCCAAGTTCACAGACAGCAGAGAATAGAACAATGATTACCAGGGGCTGGAGGTCGGAGAAAATGGGGAGACGCTGGTCAAAGGGTACAAGCCTTCAGTTATAAAATGGGTAAGTTCTGGGAATATAATGTACAGCATGGTAACTACAGTTAATAATACTGTAATTTGCTGAGTAGATCTTCAGTGTTTGTATGTATTTAATTTTTTTAAAAAAATTTAATGTTTATTTTTATTTTTGAGAGAGAGACAAGAGTGTGAGTGTGGGAGGGGCAGAGAGAAGGAGACACAGAATCTGAAGCATGCTCCAGGCTTTGACCTGTTAGCACAGAGCCCAACGCTGGGCTCAGACTCCCAAACCATGAGATCATGACCTGAGCTAAGATAGGTGCCCCTATCTTAAGTGTTTTTAACACACGCAAAAAATGTAACTATGTGAAATGGTAGCTGTAATAATTAACCTGATTGTGGTAATCATTTCACATAGTATGTGTATATCAAATCATCATGCTGTACACTTTAAACATAAATACTTTTATTTGTCAATTACTCCTCACTAAAACCAGGGAGGCAAAAAAGAATGTTTTTCAAAGTGTTGTGAGTTTTTCTGAAATATTCCTAAATAATCACTTTGTCCATTTATTCCCTAATACCCTGGGATTATAAAAGTTCAATGCATTGAACACACAGCATCACAGACCCAGGAGGAACCTCAGGGATATCCATCAGCCCAGGACCTTTGTCTTCCAGGAGAGAACACCAACTTCCAGGGATAGGGGACAGACTTAACCAGGTCAAACAGCAAGAGTGTCACCGGCCACATCTGCCAGCTCTCCAGTATGCAACCATAGCGCCTACACCCAAGGGTCTCAGCACACTATGCCACTGTGTACTCTAGGACTGCCATAACAAAATACCACATACTGGGTGACTCAAACAACAGAAATGTATTGTCTCACAGTTCTTGAGGCTAGAAGTCCAAGATCAAGGTGTCAGCAGAGTTTATTTCCTTTTAGACCTCTCTCCTTGGCTTGCAAGTGGCTGTCTTCTTGCTGTCACATGGTCTTTCCTCTGTGCACCTGTAAGCTCACTATCTTTCCGTGTATCCTAATTTCCTCTAGTGATGACACCAGTCAAATGAAATCAGTGCTCAATCTAACCACTTCATTTTAACCTAATCATGCCTGTAGAGGCCCTATGTCCAAATGCAGCCACATTCTGCAGTACTGGGGGGTTAGGGTTTCAACACAGAAATTTGAGGGGTCCACATTTCAGCCCATAACAACTCCCTATGTTAAAGATGCTTTTCCTGCTCCATTAACTAAATCCTCATCATCTGCAACTCAAGTTACATATCCTTTCCTTAAAAGAGCCCATCCTAAGTGCCTCTCACTTTCTAGAGACAAGTTCAGACCCCTCTGTAGGCACTCTTTTACTTCTACTTACCATGACTGTTAGCAAATAAATCACTGGGTAAGGAGCTGATTGGCTTTTGTCCCCCTCCATGAGACTTTCATCCTCTCTAGGGCTGGGAGATGGTCCCTCGTGCTCACTGCTGCATCCTCGGAGGCTAGCCAGGGCTTGGCCCAGGCAGCAATGCAGCAAACGTGTACTGAATCAACAAGCAAACGAATAAGGTTTTAATGAAGTAATTAAAGTCACAGAACCCTCCTTGGAGTTATTGTTTTCAAGCTATTTTTATGTTTTCTCAGTTTTGTTCATGACGCCTGATATAAAACTTTCCTCATGTCCCAAAGCCAGCCTCGCTCTCTCTCCTTACGCAAAGCACAACTGATTCCTTCTTCCTCATCAATCCTGCAGCACATTATTTATGCAGTTGGTTTCAGGCTTCTTAAAAAAATTTTATTTATTTTGAGAGAGACAGAAACAGCGTGAGCAGAGGAGGGGAAGAGAGAGAGGGAGAGAGAGAAGCATAAGCAGGCTCCACACTGCCAGCAAAGAACCCTGACGGGGGGGCTCAAACCCACGAAACCATGATGTTCGAGCAGAAACCAAAAGCCAGATGCTTAACCAATTGAGCCACCCAGTTTGGTTTCATGTTTAATGGTAATGTATTAGGGATAGCTTGCTAACATGGTATCCCTCACATACACCTCACTCACCTGAGCTATGATCACCTTGAAAATAAGACCAGCCTTTAACTATAAATCCCTGGCACACAGCATAACACCTGCATAATAATGAGCTTGTGCTTATGAGGAAACAGGACATGGCTAGAGCCCAACTCGCACGGATGGTTCAGGTGTAAAAGGTGCGCAGCTCTTCTTAACTATTCTAGAATCACGGAGGGGGCTCCTCATTGCCCTGTCCATCAGAGGCTTCAGCGGGGCTGGGCAAGCTGCTGCTCACTCATTTCCCAGAAACAGAGTGGAGCTGGCTCTAGAGGAGGAAGGACTCTAATGACTGAATATATATATTTGTTTCCTTAAAAAAAAGAAAGAGGAGCAAGACGGAAGGGAGGAAGAGGAAGAGGGAAAGAAACCATGAAAAGGAAAGAAAAAAAAAACCTGTTAACCTTTTGGAATTTGATTTACATTCAGACAGGAATCAGCTCCGGCTCTTTGGTCTAGGGTTGCACAGATAGAAGCACAAACAAGTGACCCAGCCTGGAGAGACAGGGATGGGGCATGGAGCCAGCCGGTCAGGCAGCTTCTCCTACAGAGTGTTCTGTGGCTGAAGTTCCTCACCTGTGAAAACAGAGTGATTACATGGTGCTCCGTACTTCACAGCAGTATGGTGAGCTGCAGATGAGACGTCTCAAGTGGGAGTAGTGAAGGTCTTTGTTTAGCTTCAGAGTGGTTGACAAATAAACATGAGAAAATTAGGGTTCCTTCTAAGGACATATCCAGGTTTGGCAGTAATACACCTCAAGTACAGAGCTACCAGGGCACTGGGGCATTCTCAGGTTTGCAGAGAATTTGGTTTTATAAAAGCTGAAGACCTGTCCCTTCATTTCTCCACCTCTGGACATGCAGGTACGCCTGCCTCTGACCGTCTTCATCTCCCAGTGAACCACTCTATCTCTTACCTCTTCCTTTGTCTCAACCAGAGAGAGAGGAGAGGGACAGAATGCCACCTGGTTAAAATCACAGTTTCTGGGGTCACTTGGGCCACAGTTCAAATCCCAGACTTGCTGCTTGCCAGCTCTGTGATCTAGAGAAAGTACCTGATCTTCCGTTTCCTCTTCTTTAATATGATAAAATTAACAGTAGGTGCCCCCTTGGGACTGTCAGGAAGCTTAAATCAGATAGTGCGTAGTTGGGAGGAGCACAGGGTCTGATAGTAAGTGCTCAACAAACAGGAGCCATGCTGCAATACCGTGACCTCAGCTAGGATCAAATACTTTCCTTCCAGATTTGTTCTCTTGATCCATTTTCTCCATTGCTCTCCTCCTCGGAGACTTGTTCTCCTGTAAAATGAACCTAATGCATTCTCAGAATTAGACCTCTTAATGGGCATCAGGCGACCTGCAGAATAGGTAAAAGTTTCTCAGAACATCTGAGAAAACCAAACTCTCCTCTTGTAATAGGGGTCCCTGATAGCAAAGGGGCTTAATTACAGACATCCCAAAGTTCAGGCACATGTCTCCTTTCCTCCTCCCTCCAAACCTAAGCAAACCCTGATGCCTTTCCTATATAAACCATGCTCAGAAAATGCATAGTCACGATATAGGAGCTTTTGGTTCGTATTTCTCCAGGAGTTCCCAACTCCAGATTCATTTTTGTTCTTAAGTCAGCAGCATAGTTATTAGCTGCAGGATATGTAAAGGGCATGGAGAGTTACCGAAGTATTGAGTCAAGAAGTGCAAATGTCAAAGGCAAAAAGAAAACTGTAAATGTAGACACAGACTTGAAAGTAGAGGCAGCAAAAACATGTGTGGGATAAAATGTCCTTGGAAAACAGCTAAGAAGCTGATTCAGGTGCTGCTACTGACAATCGGCAATGATACCTGGCAGTCTCTTCCCATATCCTGGCACATGGTAGGAGCTCAACAAAAGCCAGTTGAATGAATGAATGAATGAGCAATAAACATTATTTTATCAATAAACATTTATTTTATTGATAATATTGAAATGAAAGGCTTGACAGAGTTAAAAAAATCATGCTATTGCCTCATGCTCTTCCTTTCATAATGCATGAATCCTGTAACATTCTCCTTTCTTGCTATTCTATCAAATACCCGTCTGCTTCTAGTTATCATGATTATTTGGATGGTTGGCTCAGGCCATGACAGTGCACTAAGGGCTGGACTTTTGAACACTTTATACTGAACTGACCCCAGAATGTCTTACCGCTCCCTCACACAAGATCATAAAACAGCCCAAAATGCTGGAAGATGATCTATGCTCCTCTTTCTCTATTCATCTCCACCCTCCTGTGACTGTGATGTGTTAGATACTCAGCACTATTGTATTTCTACATAAAATCACCCTTAGTCTCAGGGTCTATTCCATGAAAGGTCCTCGCCTGACTCACTCTGTTCCACTCTCTAATGTCTGTGGTAAGCACTGCCTCGCAGAGCTTCTTTCTCCATGGTCCTTACACACTTCATGTAGCTTTCTGTACTGAGTGTCATTGTGACTCAGGCTTCAGTACCATCAATGCTTGTCCCAGGTGTACTGCCCCCAGTAACTTCTTCTTGAAAATGTCCATGGTATTTATATTACTAAACAAGATTTTCTGATTTTGAATCAGACAGGTAATATTTTCTTCCATGCTCATCAATTAGCAATACCACCTCTTATTAGGAGGCCCCCAATGCTGCAGACCATTGTGGACACAGCTGTTTGATGAGCGACATTGCCTGGACCCTACAAAGGCTGACTGTCCGCCTATGTGAGATGAGCATTTTCTGGATAGACGATGGCAGTTCTCTCTCTCTCTCTCTCTCTCTCTCTCTCTCTCTCTGGGTAGGAGGAGATTTCATCATAGGATGTTTTCTATTTAATTTATCTTCTTCTAGCAGTGACAGGTTCTTTGCATGCCACATTAAGTGAATTTATGGTCATCTGAATATGATTCTTAAAAGGACATATGGTATGATGGAATAGTATGCAAAACAGAAAAGGATGAACTACTACATGCAACAGGGAAGAACTCACAGAAATAACATTGAACAAAAGAAACCAGAACCAGAAGAGTATATACTACACGGTTCCATGGTTATGAAGCTCAAGTACATGCAAAATAAATATCTAGTAATAGAATTTAGAATATGATGACCTCTGAAGAGGTGGTTGGCTAAAAATGAGCATGAGGAAGCTGATTTTAGGGGTGCTGGAAATGCTTACATCTTGATCTGGATGGTGGTTGCACAGATATATTCATGTGTAAGGATTTATCGAGTTGCCCACTGAAGATTTATATACCTAACTATATACATGACATGCCTCGATTAAGAAGTTAAAAATGAAACTTTGCAACCTGTAGAGCACCACAATATGAGAGCTCACCAAGATAAAACCCAGAATTAGCTTTCAAATTTGCCTTCCATGTAGAAAGGGTGCTTACTTCAGATGACTATAGTATGCTGTGGCCGAAATGAATGTACTGACTGTACCTGGTGAAATTAACCCTGGGGAGATTACTAAGCATTATAAGGTAGCTCCTTATTCAACAGAATCTCAGTGCATTGCTGATAATATCCCTGGGGAAAATTGCACCAGGGAAAAGTTACAATAGACACATTTTAATTCACAATTCCACTCACAGATAATCTTTCTAAAACTTGTTCATTTCAAACCCAAAGAAATGTGTGTTTTTTTTAATAACAAGAACTTATATTTCTGCTAATGTCAACCAATTCTGAAAAATAATCCATCTGGAAAAACTATATTAGCTGTGAATATGACATTTCAATATTTGGAGTGCAGTTGGCTTAAGAGGAAGATCCCCTCTGTGGCCACATGTAGGTTGCATATTTTTCAAAGAGTTCAACCTTTCAGATCTTCTGAAATCCATTTAGTCTGGAAATTACTAGGGTCTAGTTCAATCAAAAAACAAGCCTAGGTTTCTAAAGGGTATAAGAGCCATCCTAGGGGGGAAAAATCAATTTGAGAAGGCCTTACATAGCTCTCAGCATTGAGGTCTGAAAGCTCGCTGTCCATGCAAGACGGCAGCCGCTGTAAAAGGACATTCCCAGGCATCCCTCTTGGACAGCTGTGCCTACAGGGACAGCTGTTTTCAGAGGTCATTTAGTTCAGCACATTGGGACATGAATTCCTTATTACACTGTTCACACAGTAGTCTCTCCAAGTGCAAGTGAGGTTTTACTTTAGTGCACCAAGGTGTAGTGGGGGAAGTACAGCAGGCTTCAGTTCGAAACTCATCTCTAACATACATTATGTGTGCCCTACAACTCAATTTCCAGTTTTGTCATTTATGAAAGGGCTGATAACTCCTATCTTTTAAAAAATTACTGTGGTAACGGGAAAAATTTATAAAAAGAGTGGGAGGGAGGCAAACCATAAAAGACCCTTAAATACAGAGAATAAACTGAGGGTTGATGGAGGGTGGGGGAGAGAGGAAAGTAGGTGATGGGCATTGAGGAGGGCACTTGTTGGGACAAGCACTGGGTGTTGTATGGACACCAATTTGACAACAAATTATTTAAAAAATAATGAATGAATGAATGAATGACTGAATGAAAATAAGAAAAATAAAAATTACTGTGAACCTGAGTGATAAGGTAGAGCCTGGAACATAGAAACTATTCAATAATTTTTAGCAATTGCCGTTATAATCCAAAGGGCCATTACTAAAGTGCAGGCACCTGTGAGTGTTGTGGATGGAAATGCGGCATGCAGAGAGTATTAGTCACGCAGCTGCATGGGCCATATTCAATCAATGTCATTGAGTACTACCTAGCAAACACTATTGAGGCCACAAAGGCAGTTCACTCAAACTCTTTCCCATAAGGAACCCATAGTCAAGGAGATGAGACAGACATGCTATTAGCTATACCTAGTACAGTGACCGGAACATAAAGACATTCCACTCCATTTAATGAATGACTTCCTCTAGTGCATTTTGATTTGTCATTTAATCTATTTCTGTTTCAGTCTTCATTATTGTCATCCTTGTTTTTGGGGTTTAACATTTGTTCTTCATTTTCTAGTTTCTGAAGATGAAAGGTTAGGTTACTGATTTGAGACCTTTATTCTATTTTTTTTTAAATATAGTCATCAACAGCTACAAAATCCCACGTCCCCCCCCCCCCCCCCACAAACACTGCTTTAGCTGCATCCTGTAAGGTTTTGGCATGTGGTAGTTTTCCTTCGTATTCACCTCAAAGTATTTTCTAATTTCATTTCCTCTTTGACCTGGTTATTTAGGAGCATGTTGCTTAATTCGCACGTGTTTGTGATTTCCCAAAATGTCCTTATTTTATCAATTGGTTTAGTTTAGTTCCTTCATCATAGTGGCACAAAAGCTGTATTATTTCAATTGTTTTACCTTTTTCAAGGCTTGTTATATGGCCTAACATGTGGTCAGTCTGGAGAGGCACCAAGAGCACTCAGTCAGAATGTGTTTTCTGTTACCACTTGGTAGAGTGTTCTACAGATACCTGCGAGGTCCACGTGCTTTATAGTGTTGTTCAAGTCATCCATTTTCTTGTTGGTCTTTTGTGTGCTTATTCTATCCATTATTGAAATGAGGTACTGAAGTCTTCAAATATGATTGTCGGGTTCTCTATTTCTCCCTTCAATTTTATTCACTTTTGCTTCATGGGGCTCTGTTATTATGCACTATATGTTCATAAGGATTACATCTTCTAGATGCATTGATTATTTTACCATTTAAAGTATCCTCCTTTGTCTCTACTAACAATTTTTGTATGAAAGTATATTTTTTCTGATATTAGTATAGCCATTCCAGTTCTATCGTGGTTATTGTTTTCATGGTATATCTTTCTTCCAACCTTTTACTTTCAACCTATTTATACTTACAAATCTGAAGTGTGTCTCTAACAGACAGGGTATGTTTGTGTGATGTTTTCTTTCATAGATTCTGCCACAGATGTCCTTAGGCTTTGTTTATTTTTCCTCATTCTTTTTCCTTTCTGTTCCTCAGAATGGAAAATTTCCTTGACCTATAGTCATTCCAAATATGTGATGTTGTGGCCTTATTGTAATTACTACTTCATTTAGGAGATTTTCAAGAAAAGTGTAGATAACTTATCTCTGAAATCTTTCCCATCTCAAGTTTTTCAAGTTCTTTTCTTAGTGACATTTGTTT
Source organism: Paguma larvata (assembly GCA_030068075.1). NCBI lineage: Eukaryota > Metazoa > Chordata > Mammalia > Carnivora > Viverridae > Paguma > Paguma larvata. The sequence continues at coordinate 120,708,552 of CM057826.1, forward strand.
CTCAGTCACATCTTTTAAGGCACCTCATTATATAAGGAAAATAACATTCGCCTAGACCTTAGCTGTATCAAGACTAACACATTATCCATTAGTTGCAAAGAACACGTCTGCAGGAAAATATCTGCCAACTGTCATCTCTATTTTCCTTGTTGTTTATTTCACTAGAAAATCCATGTCTCTCTCTCTCTACAAATCTCGATTGTTTTATGACTGCCTTCGCAAATGTGTTCAGACAGCAGCTGATTGGTTCCCACCAGCCCTTAATTCCATAGGCTGTTTACTCCCTCCTAGTTCTTAGTAATCAGATTGCCCAACAAGACTTGGTCTTACCCGGTGCACTTCAGCCTCCTTCCCCTAAACCTTCTTTCATGTCAGCATCAATCAAATGCTGCCTCTGTGTGTTTTGTATTTTATTATTCTCATTTGCTAGCAGATTTGTGGACCATGAGACTTAGGCCACTCTCACTCAACATCCTTGGAATTAATTTGTAAAAACTTTCCAGATGACTGTATTCACATCTGTCTGATAATAAATATCCCCAGCAGAGATTATCTGAAGGGGTCCTGTTTTTGTACCATCCCATTGTGTGAAGTATTCAAGCACTGTGCTTGCAATTATTGAGCAGTTACAACATATAATTGCAGAGTTATTTTGTCCTGCAAATTCTATGGGAGGATAGTAATCAGAGAAAATAAGAGAAAGGAAGAGGCAGGGTTTGAGTAGGGAGAAAAATCAAAAGAAGTACTCAAAGAACTCTATAAGAAACACACAAACCATTTTTTTTCTTTTAAATGCAGTTTATAAGAACTGAAAACAAAATTGTCTTTGTCCTTTAGGAAAAAAAAAACATGCACAATCTATACTAACCAAATACTGACCAAATTTTAAAGGAATTCTCTCACAATTAATACAACAAAGGAGAAAGAAAAGTCTATTATGGTGTTAAAGAAAGATCATAACATGAGTGTCTGGGTGGCTTAATTGGTTGAGTGTCTGACTTTGGCTCAGGTCATGATTTCCATTTCATGGGTTTGAGCCCTGTGTTGGGCTCTATGCTGACAGCTCAGAGCTGGAGCCTGGTCCAGATTCTGTGTCTCCCCCCTCTCTCTGCCGCTCCCTGCTCTCTCTCTCTCAATTATAAATACACATTAAAAAAGAAAGATCATTATATATAAATACAATAGAATAATAAATAGAAAAAAATATAATGCTATTAAAGAATGATCAAAAGACAATCTCTACCTACGACCCTAACACTAGTAAGGCCTTGCTCTCTATTTTATCTGTCTCCAAATAACTTTATTACTAAATAAGGGATTTTTAGAATAATTACTTCCCTCCCTATGGAACAGAGCCTAGCTAGCACCGACCTCTGTATATCTCAGCTCTATAAACCATCAGAAAATACCCTTGCTTTTATGGGTCTCAGGTAACATTCTGACCAGAGCCTAGTAATGGGCACTTCCATCATAAATTTAGAAGTTTCTTCTGGGATTAAAAAAAAAACCATGAGAAGATATTTTCCTCCAGGATATTCATAAATAGGTCTGAATGTTGTGCTCCTTACAATGCCAGCAAAGCCAGACCATGACTATAAATGGTATCACATCTTCTAAAGAACCGCCTTTTACTCCCCACAAAATACGGCTCCTAAACATTTCATTCAAATGTGACACTATCTATATGTCTCAGAAACAGCACATCTGGGTTTTCTCCTGCCAAGCATTTAGAGGAGGAGCATGCAGACACGCACAGCTATTTCCCTGTTCTTAGATTCATCATGTAGAGGAGAATTCCACCAGCAGCCATATTAAACAGTTCAGAGTTTGCCTCACTTTTTAACTCCGTGAACAAAACAGGATTTTAAGCCAACTGGGCCAGAATGAACATTACTTCTGTTTTCTAAACTTCATTTTGAGATAAATGTAGATTCATGTGAATTCTAAGAAATAATACAGGGAGATTCTGTGCACGTTGTACCCACTTTACCCACATCTTACCAAACCAGGATAGCAACACGGACACAGTCAAGCTAGGGAGCATTTCCAACCCCATGGGGATCCTTCATATTGCCCTTCTGTAGCCACATTCACCTCCCTGCCCGCTAACTTCCCCTGACTCCAGACTTCGTCCATTTTGGTACTTACACAGCACTATTTTCACTCATCTATCTCTTCATTCATTTATTAATTTGACAAATATTTATTGAGTTTCTATATGCCAAGCACTGAAGACATAATCATGTGCACAAATCATATGTGACTGAACTTCACAATCAAGTCGGTGAGGCAGACACTAACCAATCTGAATAAACGTAAAGTTGCAAATGTGATAAATACCACCACTAAGCAGTGGGTACTCGGCAGCCATGATAACAGTGAGGTTGAGTGGGAAGGGAGGACAGGGCACACTTTCCAGAAGAATCGAAGAATGAACTGATATTTGAACGGCAAACTGGAGTAACCAGACGAAGGCTTTTCTGAGTGTGCTGGGCAGAAGGAATACCCGGAAAGGAAGGGAGGTGCTGGATAACTACAGCAGCCTCTTCACCTGGTTTCCACCCCTCAGAGTTTCCTCTCACACCCCCTTCATACCCTCGTGATGGTGAAGTTTGGGAACTGACAGTACAATCTTAGAAGAGAGACAAAGAGAGCAGAAGATGGCAAATTCCATTAAAGAAATTATTACCAATCTCTATGGAGGGTCTAATTGGTGAGACAAAGTCACTATCCATTAAATATGTTCCTGTCTCTCCTAAAAGAGAATTTTCACTCGAAAGGACTCTGTTGCTTACTACTGAGATGTTCTCTTCCAGCCTGATTTCGCCTGAATTTAATGGGGAGATTTAATATTTAAGAAATGTCAAGTGCCTTAGCAATCGTAATGACTTTGACCCTGCAGTTCTATAGGAACACATCCTAAGGGAAAACTCCTAAATGTAAGAGAAGATTTACATATAAACAGTTTTACCCCATTGTTATTTATTATAGTAAAATATTATTCATATGTCAAAGAATAGGGCACTGATTAAATAATTTATAGAATATGCATATGACATAAGATCACTGCAGCACCTTATAGTTATATTTTCCAAGATTTTAATAGCATGGAAAAATGCTCTTTTTATCTAAGTTTAAGAAAAATAAAAAACAAAAACGAGGATAAAATCTGTACACACATATAATTCCAGTAATATTAAAGACAAAGAAAATAGAGCCAAGTGATGGAAGAAGGACTAGTGGTCATTTCAGGGTGGTGGCATCTTATGTAATTTTTACTTTCTTATTTAGACTTTTGCTTATAACTGCATTATTTTGCATTTAGAAAAAAAATCAATAAACTATCATATACATTTAAAAGCCAGCAATGCAATAGGTGGCAGATGTCATAATCTGGGGCTTTAAGCTTCACCTCTGAGTAGACATGATTTATGGCTATGAATAGCCATTTAATGTCTAGTCTCCGTCTCCTCAGTACTGCATGAGGATTATGCCCCTGGCTCTCTCAGAGCTGGGAATGAAGAGAGAGACTATGAGTAAGAATGCTCAATACAGTAAAAATGCAAAGCTTCAAAAGCAGCACCAATGATAAAATGCTGGGCACAAAAGTTTGTGGATTTTCTAAGAGTCCCGCCCTCTGATCCCTCAGCATCTAAGATGAAACACTACAGATGCACATGAAGGAGGGCACTTTTGGGGATGAACACTGGGTGTCCTATGTAAGAGATGAACCACTGGCTTCTACTCCTGAAGCCAAGACTATACTGTTTGTTAACTAACTTGAATTTAAATTAAAAACAGAAAAGGAAACCGACAGAAAGCACAAACATACAGTAGGTAAATAAATAACGTAACAGTGTCCTCGTTTTGAGTCTGGCACTCCTTCTCCCTGAGACTTGTCATTCTAGTCACAGTGAAAGCCCTCCTCCCTCTTGCTTTACACTTTAACTGACTTGATTTTCTGGTTTCTAAGCCAACAGACGATCAGAAGACGCATCTAGTGTGCAGACACGCATTGAACGGTCAGAAATGAGAGGTAACTCTCCAAAACTGAGGAGATGGGGAGGGAGAGAGTGCTAGAGAGCACCTAGGCACTCAGCACAGGAATGAGTACAAAATCTAAGTGTCCACGTGTGCCAAGAAATGGGTGGTGAGGGCACAACTGCATATAGCTTGATGTGGAAATTTAACACATATCAGTCAATGTTAGAAAAGGCTTTTGATCTAACAGCATAAACTCAGGTGGGATGCTGAGCTTGGTGAGCCTTCAGTGGGCCTGCCAGCTGAGTAAGCCTGCACATTCCCACAAGGGTCCAGCCAGCCTGAGCTGCTACAGAGGCCACCGGCAGGCCCAGACTTGCTTCTGCGGCCGGCCGCCTTCCTTACGTACTTGCTCATGGGAGTTTTTTGTTTCTTTCTGCTTCTGGGGAGTGCTCCCTTAGGCCAAGGAACATTCTGGGGAAGGAGGACTAGAACAAATGGAAGCTGTATTTGTAGAAAGGCCAAGGTGAAAAGTCTTGTTTCTTTGATTAAAAGCTATAGAAACCTATGCTGGCAAACTTCAGCTGAAAGAGAATTTCCTGGAAGACTATGGGGAGGCCTGTAATATCAAAGTGATGGCTGAAGGGCTCACCTTGGAATATCCAACTGCAAAACGGGAGAACGCATGCCCTGGGTTTAACACCACATCATGACTGCAAACTGTGGAATGCACGAATTCCCCTACAAGAAACTGTTAGGCTTTCAGGAACAGATTATGAGTGGAGGGAAAACCCAGCAAAAACCATCCACACTCAGGAGGGTGTTTTGGGGCCCTCGAGCTTAGAATACAGAGGGGGTCCTGGCACCATTTACCTACCTGCAAGACTGGAGATGGAGGAAGGCAAACGTTCTCTGCTCCATCCACCATTCTATAGGTTTTACACTACACCTGGGCTGTATGCCTGAAAGCCCTGTATTTGCAATGGGTGCATTTCCCTTTGAATCTGACAACTTGGATTAAACGTAATTTTTCTTTTCTGGTCTCTGCTCTGCCTCTGCCTCATCTCCCCAGCAGCCTCTCCCACAGGCATTGTCTAGGGTGATGCGATCAGATACTGCAGGGCTGGGGCAGAGGTCAGTCACGCATCCTGTTCCACTGAAAGAGAAGGCTTTCATCTCCTCTGCTGCCTTGGCTCCCTTAAACCTAGGGGAGCAGCTTCGGGATGAAGGGCAATACCTGGAATGCCAGCTGGATTGACAGCAGAGCTGTCAGAAGGTCAAAGGGTTGGCTGGATTACACAGTGCAATTATGCACAAGGTTTTACAGAGCTCAAAGCAAACCCCCTGCTATTGACCTAGTACTGGGGGCTTCACAGACCTTAATGAATGAAGCTTCTCACCACCTCTGCCAGGCAGCCCTTCTCTCACACCTCAGAATGATTTATTTCTCATCCATTCCTTATACTGCTATTCCTCAGTAGCACCAATGGATAGAGACTTTTCCAGATTTTATTTAGGTTGAACTATTCAAAAAAATGAATCTATTCCCTTGTGACTCTTGTATATTAAAACAAACAAAAAAACACTATATATGTGAACCTGATCTTCTTACTTTGGCTATAGCTTTTGATTTTTTCGAGTTTCAGGGACCTTCACTCCAAAAAACGCAGTTGGCAAACTTTATCAGAATACAAAGGTTTAAGAATTCCATTTGACAGACATTCAGGGCATCCATGGTGTGGGAAAGTGTGAAAAGCACTGTGGAGGATTTGAACAATAAGCCACACACATTTCTTCCACTGGGGAGCTCATGGTATAATGTGCAAAATAATAAAAACAGTGAAAATAGTATCAAACATTTGTAGAGTGCTCGCTGTTCCCAAGGCACTATGTTAAATGGCTTGCTTTATATAAAGCAAACCAGGGAAGTGCTAAAAACAACCAGATGAGGGAAGTAACTTGAGTTTCCTGTTTGACAGATGAGGACACCAAGCTTATAACAAAGCCACATTGGCAAATTCGAGAGGCAGGATTTGGATGCGGGCCTGGACTTGTGACTGTGATGTTACGCAGCCTCCCTGCAAACAGGCATCGTAAAAAGAGGAGCTGGAGAATGAGGGAAGCAACCAACAAAGGACATCAGGGGAGGAGAGGAACACTTCCTGCGGGATCAAAGCAGTCTTCAAGAAAGCAGCAGCAGCAAGACGCCTGGGTGGCTCAGTGAGCTGGGAGTCTGACTCTCCATTTCTGGTCATGTTAAGATCCCAGGGTTATGGGATTGAACCCTGCGTCAGCTCCCCCTCCCTGGCTCTCTCAAAATAAACAAATAAACATAAGAAAAAAATTAAAAAAAAATAAAGCGACAGCAACTGGCTCTGTCCATGGAAGGTAAGATTTCAAACGATAGAGATGGGGAGGGGAAATCTAGTGGGGACACACAAGCACAGAGGCAGCTGCATGGGTGTGCGACAAAACAGATGGTCCTCGGATATGGTGGAGCAATGATAGGTGGCTGAAAGGGGGAGTCGAGAGGAGGTTCCAAGGACATTTACGTGCTAGCTGGCAAGCTAGGACTCTCCTGAATGCAACAGGGATTCTTCAAACACGGAAGAGCATGCTCCGAAGGACACTGAAGGGAGGCAGACCCAGCAGCATGTGGGAGACGGCCCAGCCAGGATGTGCAATGAGAAGGGCAGTATTGGGGGTCCCTGCCAGTGAGTGCAGGCACTGGGGAGACAGAGAGAGAGTGAAAAGCACCAGCAACAGTCCGAATGCTGGCTGCCTAGAAAGGTGGGATTCCAAGGTAGCTGAAACCTGGGATGCTCCTAAGCATGAGAAGAAATACAGGAGGAGGAACAGGTCTGGTGGGAAAGAAAGCAACAGGTCAGGCCTACAGCATCAACAGGAGATGACAGAAAGGGGTCCCTTCTGCAGCTGGACCTGGCTTTCCAGGAGCCCTGGAAGCACTGAAGAGGGGTCCCTTGTGGCAGGGAGGCGACTGAAGCCAGAAGAGGATTGGCTGCCCGGGGTGAAACTCTAGTCTGTATTAAGGTCTACAGCTCTCCTCCACAATTCTGCAATGCAGCAAGTTCTGAAAATGAGCCTGTTTACCTCTTTGCCTATTTGGAGTGTCAGGCGAACTCATGTGACCACAAAACTGACGTGAGGCCTCATATCACCCCCACCTACCCCCCAAGGGTAAAGAGCCATGCTCTTTGCTACAGAAATCTTCCTGCATTAGACTGAGGTGCGCTGTCCCAGACCCCACTGAGGAAGTTACATCACAGCGCTTGCCCAGTATAGACATGATGGTACCTTTCTAAAATCCCCCAAATTCTGAATTCCAGAGCATACCTGGCTGCAAGAGGTGTAGGTAAGAGATTTTGGAACTGCATTTACTTTCTGAAAACAGCAAGCTGAGCAATAATCCTAAGAACCAATGATTATTGAGAGCTTCCTCTATGCCCAGCACACTTCTAAGTTCTTTATTTTACTTTTCACAACATCTGAAATGGGAATTCTGATTACCTCTATTTTACAGATAAAAGATTTGATGGCCTGTGGTAAGTTACCACAGGCAGGATGACTCCTCGGACTGTGCCCCTTAGTACTACAACATACTGCCTGTAAATTTATTTGTAAAACTATTTAGAAAATATCTGCTCAATCCTTGTATTAGATTAATGAAAAGATGGGGTGCCTGGGTGGCTCAGTCGGTTGAGCGTCCGATTTCAGCTCAGGTCATGATGTCACAATTCATGGGTTCGAGCCCCACATCAGGCTCTGTGCTGATAGCTCAGAACCTGGGGCCTATTTTGGATTCTGTGCCTCCCTCTCTCTCTGTCTCTCCCCTGCTCGCACTCTGGATCTTCTCTCTCTCTCTCTCTCTCTCTCTCTCTCAAAAATAAATAAACATTAAAGATTTGTGAATAGCAAGGAACAAATACCTTTTGCCACATTTCCACAAATGATACAAGGCCATGGTCCACCTAGGTTGTTCTCTCATTTATATTCTAGCAAAGCAGAGGGAACAATATTAAAGGGTATCCTAGTGAAGGTGCGTCTCTGTGGGCCAAACAGTCCATTTACAAAGTTTTCCTTAGCAGGTAAAGAAGCTGGGGATTGAAGCAGCAAAGTGGAGCTGATAGGAACATAAACTCTGGAGTCTCACTTCTTTGATTCTACCATCTCATAGCTTATGGCCCTGGTCAGTTAATTAACCTCTCTGTGCCTCAGTTTTCCCTTCTGTAGAATGGGATTAATTTCAAACTATATCATAGAGTTTGAATGGTCTGAGTTAACTCGTATAAAGTCTTTGGAGAGTGCCAGTCTGATAGTGAATCCTCAATAAGCTTTGAATGTCTGTATGTGGCAAGGCTCTCACAGGGCTAGAACTCCTGTTGGGGGTTTCTGATAACTAGTAAGTTTTATATATTTCTCTGAATTTAGGGTTATTATTTACCAAGTACAAATCCTGTTCTCTTCCAGCTTTTGCAGGTTCATGGAAATCAGTCCAATTTAAAGATCCTTTCCAATTCTACAGTCAAAAGATTAGTTTGGGTCTATCTGTAAATAACCCTGACCAGGGGCTTTTTACTTGGTTTTCTCTACAGTGTTTTCTCTGGTTGTGTAATCAAATGGACACGTGTCTGTATCCGTGCTGCACTTTGGGTTCATCCCTCAGAGTGAGCCCAAGCAGGCCTGCCAGGAGCACTAGGATTAAGCCTGCTGTGTGTCGCCTCCTTCCAGGTGGATTCCTGTATAGTCTGTGGACACGGGAATGGAACTGTATTTCTGTTCTATCTTATTCCTAAATTATGTTTTGAATTGGAAAGGCTGTTGGGTTTCATCCAGATTCTTTTCAGTCATGATGAGGTTCACCACATGCTTTACACATAGTAGGCAGTCAGTAAGTGTTGTATGACACAGGATGTGACCAGTAACCACAAAATGGGACTGCTCTAGAAGTTTTGTGCTCTGTGCCCTGGGTTGCCATGGTAATACACTCCATGGAGAGTGGTTTGTCAAATGTTAAGTGATGCTCATCTTCTCTGATCAGAATAGGTTGTTCTAGTTTAGGGAAAATTCATTGTCTCTGCGTCTGTTTTCCTTGTTTGGCTTTTATCTTCCAGTCAGCAGTACAGGTAACTTGGCTTGCCTTGATTCTGACATAAAGAAGGAAAATGGAAGAATCCAGCAAATACTTAAATGGGATGCTTGGCAAAGTAAAACTAGGGCTTATTCATGCAGCAGAGTAGCTGATAATTGCCTTTATTATTCTAGGCCAGATTGAGGTCATTGTCTGATAAAATTGGACAATTTAGGAAATGAGAAAAAATGAACACAACATTTAAGTTTATTTAGATACAACTTGTACATTTCGTTTTAATTTCTTATCAACTTTGGTGTTTAATAAGACACAACAGGGAAAATTGAGAGGAGATGGAAGAGAGTCTGGCAAATAGGGAGGCGTATATTAAGGAAAATAATCTTTGACACATTAAGTATATTAAGTATATCTTCCACTGAAAACGGCAAGTGGTGGAAAAGCAAATATAAAAAAATTTTGCACGAGGACAAATACATACTATTTTATTCCTGGGATATAACACAGTGGTGATTTAATGATGGTGTCATTCCACTGTCACATGTTGCACTCCTAATCCCGGCCCCTCTAATTTCATGAATATTTACTCTAGCATGAAAGGAAGAAAAGAAAAGAAAATGGAACAGTAGAGAAACAAAGAAACAGAAAGAAGGGAAGGAGGAAGGAAAAAAGGAGTAAAGAATAAAGAAAGAGAAAGGGAGGGAAGGGAGAAGGGAAGGAGATGGGAGGGAGGGATAGCGAGGGCACAAAGGGAGAGGAGGAGGGAGAAAAAGAAAACTGCACAATCCAGAGGTCTACCAAAGGACTGACCCTCAGTTAACCAGAACTCAGTTCATCAGATTGTCTTTTCTCTACCGTAATCAATCATTTGGGCTAAAGTCATTCTTAATCCAATCATCCCTTTCCTCCCCTCTTTTCCATCACACTTGAATTTTATCAATTCTACCTCAAGTATATCGAGTTGAAGAAAAAACTTTGACAGCAGCCCCCCGAGGCCAGAGTTCATGACTGATTCAACTTTGTATTTTTCACAGCACATCATGGAGTCCATCTCGCCTCACCAGCGATCAATACCCATGTTATTTATTGGATGAATATTTTTTTTAGAAGGTCAGTATGCATTTAGCCCCTTCTCTGCATTTGGAGAGGTATGTCCTCTGTCTGGATTATTCAGTATCTGTGTAACCCTGGGTTAGTCTTGTTCCCTCTCTGGTCCTCAGTATAGCCTTCTATGGTGGTCAGGAATATTTAAACCCCTCTCAACTGCTGCTGGTGGCCAACAAGTCTTGTTTCCTGTGCTCTAAGCTCTTCAGTTATTTTCGTTGTCATCAGAACTCTGTCAAGAGCAAAGTTCATAACCCATTATTTTTGTTAATTTTTAAATGTTTATTCATTTTTTGAGGGAGAGAGAGAGAGAGGGAGGGAGAGGGAGCACAAGTGAGAGAAAAACAGAGGGACAGAGACACAGAATCTGAAGCAGGCTCCAGGCTCTGAGTTGTGCGCATCAAGCCTGATGTGGGGCTCAAACTCAAGAACCATGAGATCATGACCTGAGCCTAATTCAGACACTTAAGTGACTGAGCCATCCAGGCACCCCCAAGTAAAACAATCTCAAGAGGGAAAGAAAGGAAATTATTGGCTCCAGTAAATGAAAAGTCTGAAGAATTGTGATCAGGAAGGTGTAACCTCAGGATTGTCTGAATTCAAGTACTAAAACCATGCCGATGAAATCAGTCCCCCTCCGTCTCTGTGTCTCTTTGCTTCTGTCTTTCTCTACCTCTGCATGTCTTTTTCCTCTATTTTTCTCCAAGTGAGTTCTCTCCAAGTAGAGGCTGAGACCAGGCTGGAGTATCTCTGGTAGAAAGAAAATCTATTTCCCCAAAATTCCGACAAAGGTCCCAGGCCTGAATCTCATTGGCTTGGAGAAGTCATCTGTCTATCCTTTCACCAATCACTGGAGGCTGGAAGTATCTGGTCCTGTATCCATTTCTAGGGCTGAGGAGAGGATTAGCCTCATGGAACCACAAGGACTCAAAATGGGGATGGGGTGATTCTTAAAGTAAGAGGGGTACTGGCACAGAGCACCAGAAATTATCTTCTACAAAGCCCTTTATGACATCACCAGCTAATACACAATGACCTGTTGGGCTCCCTTAGGCCACAGCCTAAGTTCTTTCTCCCTCTCCGCAACCACCTCTGGTATTCTGAAGCTGAACAGACCTGAGACGATGACCTTCCCAGGCTAGTCCCAGAAAAAGAGGCAAAACTTCCTGGAAAGCTATGTTTTTCCCCAAAGGGACTAGAGACAGGCAAGAATTTGAGCCTGTGCTAGATTCATCAGGTCAGTTCCCTGAACAGCCAGCTGTTTTTGAGTAGTTACTGGATGTGTAGTGTGCTGCCCATACTCCCACTCATTCCCCCAGTTTTCAGGAGTATCCCCTGTCCGACAGCTCAGAGCTGAATCTCCCTGGGAGGTGCCTTTGGGCAAATGGGCTACCTCACCTAAGGTCAAGCAGCCATGTGGGCAGGCCCACATTGAGTGAAAGGATTACAGAGCTCTGGTCTTCTCACCCCAACTGAGGACACTCTGAGGTACCCTTCCGCCAGCACCCTGGCTCCAGAATTCACTGAGGCATCAACTGAGGCCTTTGTCACACTGCTGCACTGTTTAACCTCTCCCTCTTCCCATTTCCCTTCTCTGCCTCTGTCCTACACTCATAGGGGTTGTGCCCAAGAGCTCTCCCCAGTAATCCTCCCACATGCGAATCTCCAAGTCTCAGAGTCCCTTTCTGGGAAGCCGGCCTAAGATAATTTATATAACATCTAAAACCTCAAAAGTCCTGAGATTTATCTACTACTGAAGCAGGATAATTCTGTCAGCAAAATCTCAAGCTTTGAAATCAGACAATCCCAGTTTCTTTTTTTTTAATGTTTATTTATTTATTTTTGAGAAAGAGGGAATAAGCAGGGAAGGGGCAGAGAGAGGGAGAGAGAAAATCCCAAGGAGACACTGTGCTGTCAGCGCAGAACCCGACACGGGGCTCAAAATCACGAACTGTGAGGTCATGACCTGAGCTGAAACCAAGAGTCAGACCGTTAACTAATCCACCCAGGTGCCCCCAGACAATTCCAGTTTCAGATTTCTCACTAACTAGCTGTGGGAGTTTAAGAAAGTTACTTAACAATTCTTCCTATCTTTAAAAGATGGGGATATTGATAACACCATCTCCAAAGATGGATGGGAATTTTAAGGGAAATATTCATGTGTAAAATGCTCGGCATAGGATCTGGCCTTAGAAAGGGTCCAGTGTATGACTGCTACTATTTTATAATCCCGCAGTATGGCTAAATGAATATGATTCCAATACAGACATGAAAATATACCGAAGGTCAATACCTAGCATTAGTAACTGTACACACTGCTTGTGAGTCTGAAACTCAAGGTCAGTTCTCTTCCTGGAGAGTAAATGGATAATATATTAGAATCCGCTAAAATGCTCAGGACCTAGAGAGTCTGGTTGGAGGCATTTTATCTAAGTAAATCATTATAGTCATGACCTCACATTGATGGACTGTGATATTTAAAACAGTATTTTTTTTATTTAAAAACAATTTTTTAATGCTTATTATTCATTTTTGAGAGACAGAGAGGGGCAGAAAGAGAGGGAGACACAGAATCTGAAGCAGGCTCCGGGCTCTGAGCTGTCAGCACAGAGCCTGCCATGGAGCTTGAATTCAAGAAACCATGAGATCATGGCATGAGACAAAGTCAGACGCTTAACCGACTGAGCTACCCAGGCACCCCTTAAAATATTAGCATTTTTTAAACAAAAAATCTGGGAATTACCTAATGTCAAATAACAGAGAACTATTGCAATCACTTATAGTATAGGCATATGATAAAATAAAATGCAGGTATTAAAAATATGCTGTAGGGGTGCTTGGGTGGCTCAGTAGGTTAAGTACCCAGCTCTAGATTTCAGCTCAAGTCATGATCTCATAGTTTTGTGAGTTCGAGCCTTGCAATCTGGCTCTGCGCTGACAGCACAGATCCTGCTTGGGATTGTCTCCCTCTCTCTCTCTCTCTCTCTCTCTTTCCCTCTCTGCCTTTTCCCTGCTTACATTCTCTCTTTCTCGAATATAAGTAAATATTTTTAAAAATATGCTTTAGGAACTAAGTTGATGATATGGAAATAAAATCACGACAATTCTTAGTAAAAAAAAAAAAACCCCATAAAATAGTATGTAGGTTGTGAGCCCAACTTTTACAGCTGTAGAAGAAGTATGCACAGACACACAGACACACAGAAAACACATATACATGCACTCCCTTGGTCGCATACAGTCTGGAGAAAAGGCTAGATGGTCACAAGTAAAAGTTCAAGATGTGAGCAGTCATTATTCCTGAGTGGACTACTGGCAATATTGATTTTCTCCTTTAGGCTTTTCTGTAGTTGAAAATGTTCTACAATGAACATTTATTCATTCTGTAATTTTTTTCAATGTTATTCCTTAAATGCCATCCACCAGATTAAAATGAGAACCCAGAGTGCTAATGGCTAAATATCATTGCCTTCTAGGTGAGGTCTGACTTCTCAAACTTGAGATGCATTTTAGAAATGCCAACTAAATGAGGCTCACACACAGTCCCTAAGAAGAACAAAATATGAATGCAGCACTACTTCCAAGAAATCCTTGCTCACTATATTTAATTCAGAGAAGAAATCACCAGAGCTAATATCATCTACCGCAAGATCCATAGCTCACTCGCTCTCAATAATAGGTTCAATACGCTCAGCAGGACAAGAAGGTGATCGTTAAATATGTCTGCAGGGTCTATGTAACTTGTTTATTTCATGTATGTTCCTTCTGATGCCCTTTTTTTGAACCTAAATTTAAGATCCACAGTAGGACAATTAGAGCAATGAGTTGAAATCATAAATTTCCTGGAAAATCCAGGGCATAGGTCCTCATGGACATTCAATTTAGGACACCAGACATGTTAAGGCTGCAGCTGTGGACATCACCCAATGTCCCTTCCTCATCCGGCCCTACAGCATGCATCTTTTTCTCCCTTTTCTCTCTTATTATTATTCCAATGTCCTTCTGTATTCTCTGCATTTCTTTTCCTCCCCTAGCAGGGAGCTGCTCCTGGGCATGGATTTTCTCTGCCAGGGGTTTCTGAGGCTGTGGAAAGCCCTTTATAAGCCTGTGCCTCACTCAGAGAAGCCAAGAGAAGCCATGAGAAGCCTTGGGCACAGTTAGCAACCAAATCAAGTTTCACACCCCTTTCCTTGTAGCAATCACAAAGCTCCAGCACGTATAGCTCCTTCTTTCCTCATCAGCACATTACCAAACAATTACCAAACAATACTGAATAAACCATTCTGACGCAGATGGACATATCTTAACACTCTTCATGTGATACTCTGCATCTATCGTGTTAAAAGCCATCCATGAGCATCCATGAACAAAAATCCATGAGCCACCTCTGTTATTCCCTTGGTTCAGGAGCATCCTTAGTTGCAAGCAGGGAGTACTGTTGGGGCGTTAGCTGGGAAAGGCAGGAAAGAAAGCTGACTCTCAAGTTTAGCCACAAAAATGGCCTTCAAGTTGACTTACAATTGGACTAAACCAGAATACATTCGAAAACAGAGAAGTCATAAAACGTAAAGATCTTACTCTCTTCAGTAGAACAGAACCAAGGCAACAGGAAACTAAGGCTTAGTGAAACAATGTGGGCTGGCCAATTTTACTGCCTGTGTTCCTTGTCTGGAATGAATTGGGATGGGGGGGGGTTGGTATTCACAAGCCTGTTTAAATCAAGCTGTGAGTCTTTAATCCTGCTGTCATTTTTGCTGTGATTAAAATCCCAATGGGCTACATCACATGCAGTTTTTATTTTTCAGAGCACAACAAGATGTCTTAATAAAAACAGATAACCATGCATGTTGACTCTGGGATGAGGTCAAGATTAAACGAATGGAGGAAAAAAGGCTGCAAAGGAGTATTTAACTTAATGTGGAAATGGCACAGAAAATTACATCCGTGTAGGTCCAAGAACCAAACAAGCCTGGATGTCTATTGGACTCAACAGACAGGGAGACGATGGAAATATGGGAAAGATTAAAGTGCTCAGTAAATAGATTAGTCATTTTGTAATTAGGGTGGAGTACAAAGTAGAGGCCAAGTGCCTTTTATCTGGGTTTGTTGTGATTGATTTAAAAAATGTAAATTGTACATTTTTGAGAAATAACTTTTTCGGTAAGACTCCGCACTGTCATTGTGCATTTAATTTTCTTACATATCTGCTTTGCAAATGCAGCTGTAGCTATGGAATATTAACACAATTCTGCAAACAACTGGTACTACAACAGGCAAATTCTCCCCTCGGCTTTCTCGCAAATTTTCCTGATAGCATTCTGGATTGTCTGAGATGAGAAAATGCATGCTTCTTCATGCTGCAGATCCTGTGTGTGGGGACTTGTAGAAGAGAAAGAATGCAGCCTCATTTCTGACAAAATAGACTAGGAGAACCCTTTTACTCTTTCACTGCTCCCAGAGATTAAAGTATTTAAACACTCAACCCCTCAAATGCCACTCACTACTGGAAAACCTCTCTTTCCTTATTTCTTTCTGCCTCCCCTTGGTCCGCCCACCACATCTCTGCTACTGCTGCTCCTCTCTGCTGAAATGGGTCCTCCCCTCCACCTATCATGGTAAAGGCCAGCTACCACTAGGCTGGGTACTTTCCATGTTTTACCTCACTTAATCTCTGCAACAGCCTGTCATCTAAGATTATTATTTCTATTTTACAGATAAGGAAATTGAGGCTCAGAAATATTTAGGAACCTGCTAAACTTCATGAGATGTGGAACCAGCATTTGAAACCAGGTCTACTGATGCCACGATCTGAGCACTTAACCACTGCCTCTCCTCCCATCTCTCTGACCCTAGTGTAACGTCCCGGGTCTGGCTAGTCAGAACCACCACAGAGAAGAGCATGGAAATGTTATCTGATTGCTCTGTAAGTATTTGTTTCACCTCCCAGTTCAAATTTCCTCTCCTCAAGGGAAGAGACTGACTCCCATAAAAACCCTTACACATATATGCATCCACACACACAGCTCTAGGCTGGCTGATGTGCATTTTAGTAAGGATCTAAGTACACTCCCTGAGGAGGCAGAGTAGTATCTGCTCGTTCCTATTCTCCTCCTCTGAGAAGAGGAAATAGTAATCAGATTGGATTGATCTCCAAAACTCTGGGCCATGTTCACTAGTCGGTAGGGTCAGTGTGAATTGCCCTTTTGTTCCTCGTCAGCCTTGAGGCTCAAGAGGTGAAGTAAGGGAGTGTCCACACTCATGTGGAAGGAGGCTCAGCCATCTCGCTCTCTCTTTTCTTCAAACACATGGGCTTGGTTCCTCTTGCTTCCTTGTCTGCTGCCCTTGTCTGTCTGGAGGGTGGACAGATTCAGGAATCTTGACCTAAAGATTTTGTACTGTCCATTAGGCCCTGAGGCTGGGTTGGATGCTTAAGCATAGCACAGGTCAGCCACTATATAGCTCTTCATTGAGATGGAATCAGCTGATAATAAATATAATAAATATTAAAGTACTACATTATTACCCAATTATTTCCTATATGTAGTCTGTTCTTTTTCATTTTTTTAATGTTTATTTATTTTTGAAAGATAGAGAAAAGAGTGTGAGTGAGGAAGGCCCAGAAAGAGAGGGAGACACAGAATCCGAAGCAGGCTCCAGGCTCCAAGCTGTCAGCACAGAGCGTAACATGGGGCTTGAACTCACAGACTGCGAAATTACGACCAGAGCTGAAGTTGGATGCTTAACCACTGATGGAGCCACCCAGGCGCCCCTGTAAGTAGTCTGCTCTTAAGGACCTCTAGAGATAAGGCTCCTGTTCCATAGCCAAATACCATTTAATCGTGCCCCAAACCTCACGATCTGTCCTATACTTCCCTTCACAATTTCTTGATATTCACTTCCTTCCCTTAATTCATAGGACTTTTAAAGGAAGAGTTACTAGAAGTGACCTTTGTGGAATCTGCAGTGTACACATGTTTTGTATGTATTTTCTTTGCAAATAATAGTCAATAAAGTAATATTAAGCATGAGCTTTCACGCCAGTCTGCTCCTTCCAAGAAGATGCCACAAGGGTTGTGTGGGACTTTCTTATGAAAAGGGAATAAGGAAGAAGCCAGAGGCTGGGCAAGCCATCGGACTGTGATGCAAGTCAGACCCCTGGTGAGAGAGAGAAGAGAAAGTTAGGTAGCAGTGTCTGAGACTGCCACAAACTCTAAGGAAAAAGCCCAGCAATCCCTTTGGGGAGCCCTTGAGCCAAAGGTGACTGTCAAGAGCAGATAGCTGCTCACAGGGAAATGTGACCTCGGGGCAAAATCAAGTCCATTTTCAAAGAGTAGCATATGGGGCCTCAATTATGCTCTGCAAAGTAAAAGAATGGTAAGAGGCATTCTCTCTCCGTTACAGCTTCCATCTCACACCAACAACTGCCGCCTGCCTTGACCTTTCCTTGCAAAACCATTCTCATTTCTTGTTTAGACTTCCATTTCCAAGCAGCAAAAGGAAACACACCTTTGAGACAAGAAGTACTTTGACAGAAAAGCAGAACCACAGTTTCTTTGGGAAGCCTTCAAAATGGGCACATGCAGGCTGACCAGAACCTATTATTACCTTGGGAGGTCTCAGGAAAATGCCAGACATTATACCTTTTCCTAATGTTTCCTCCTCTAAAATAAACTGAGTTCCCATACACCTCATGCGTATTCTTGATACCTAAAAACTGCTATTGTTGGAAAAGTATGACCCAAGAAAGGGACTGGAGGGCTGTATCACATGTGAGGTCTGATTCTCCAACAAAGAAGCTGCCTGTGGCTCCTGCCACTTTGTGGTGGGAACAGGGTGCTGTGGTCTCCAGAGCGTCCTCATGGTGAACAGACACCATGCGCTCTGACTCCCCAGGCAGAGCATCTTGCTAGAGTAGGCAAAGGTTTGCTAATTTGGTTAACCGTGTAGATGCATTTTATTTTATTTTATTTTTTGTATTTTATTTTATTTTATTTTATTTTTTTATTATTTTTTTTTAATTTTATAATAGTTTATTTTCAAATTGGTTTACATATAACACCCAGTGTTCATCCCAACAAGTGCCCTTTTTAATGCCCGTCAACCCCTCTCCCCCCTCCCTCACCCCCCTCACCCTCAGTTTGTTCTTAGTCTTTGAGAGTCTCTTATGTTTTATCTCCCTCCCTCTCTGTGTCTTTTTTTTTCTTTCCCCTCTTCCCCTCCCCCTGGTTTTTGCTTAGTCTCACAAAGTCCGCCTATTAGATGCATTTTAAAAAGTTAGAACTGTGTAGAGGAAGCTGGTGCTCACCAAAATCCATGAACTCTTTACTTCCCTGGCAAAACACTTAGCAGGAAGCTAATGTGGTCCTATGAGTAGTTCCGGCCAGGAGAAACATACTTCCAATACGTGTTCCTCTTTCTTTTTCTCCATTGGGTGGTGGGCTGGAAAGAACTAGAACCTGTGTTCTAGTGGGGCCTGGGTTCCCAAGTGACCAAAACTCACTTCCCTTAAGAGTCATGACCTGTTCTAGTCAGACTTTTCTATGTGTCGACTGCATAGACAACAATATAAACATAAAAATTCTGTAATTTATAAAAAGCAATCATGCACATTCCAAAAAATGTTTATGTGTAAACAGGATTCTAAATGTTATTATTTTTTTTTAAAAAAAAGCAGTTTTACTGAGGTATCACTGTTACACAAAAACTCTTTGGTCTTATTTAATGTCTACAATTTAATGAGTTTGGAGATTTGAATTTACTCATGAAACTGTCACCACAATCACGGTAACAAACATCTCCTCCTGCCTCTTTGTTTTTGTTTTGTATTAAAAACATTTAATATTAGAACTACCCTCTGAGCAAATTTTTAAGTGCACAATACAGTGTTGTTAACTACAAGCATAGTGTTGTACAGCAGATGCATCTATCACAAGTGACAATTTCACAACTACGTCTCATTTCCCTCACCCCCAGCGCCTGGAAGCCGACTCACTTTATTCTCTATTTCTATGACTCTGACCATTGTAACTAACTTATCTTGCAGTATTTATCTTTCTACGGCTGGTTTATTTCACTTAGCATAATCCCAGGTTCATCCACAGTTTCTTACAGGGAAGAATTTCCTTCTTTTTTTTTAAGTTTATTTATTTTTGAAAGAGAGACAGAAAGAGAGAACAAGTTGAGGAAGGGCATAGAGAAAAGGAAACACAGAATCTGAAGCAGGCTCCAAGTTCTGAGCTTTCAGCGCAAAGCGTGACACAGGGCTCAAACCTACAGATGATGAGACCATGACCTGAGCTGAAGTCAGACATTCAACCAACTGAGCCACTCAGGCACCCTAAATTTCCTTTTTAAGGCTGAATAATATT
Source organism: Paguma larvata (assembly GCA_030068075.1). Classification (NCBI taxonomy): domain Eukaryota; kingdom Metazoa; phylum Chordata; class Mammalia; order Carnivora; family Viverridae; genus Paguma; species Paguma larvata. The sequence goes on from CM057826.1 coordinate 120,728,112, forward strand.
CCACTGTATGTATATACAACATTTTCTTTATTCATTCACATCTATTGACAGGCATTAAGGGTGTTTCCACACCATGGCTATTTTAAATAATGTGATAAGTGTGGCTTCTTTAATCTATTCCTCAGAAATGCTAAACTAACTCCCAGCCACCAGACTATCTCTGGAGCTGAAAAAGATGATACACTTAAAAGCTCATGTGTGCCTTACCCATTTCTTCATCTTCTTTCTCACCAACGCCTGTTAAATAAATGAAGTTTTTATGGCTTGCCTAAAACATGCACGTTTTCATTATTTTGTGGAGGTGGATTGATTGTGAAAGAGTGCCACGCTGTGGGTGAAAGACTTGATTCGCAATACATGTTGAAGACATTTCTATCTGAAAGTCCAGGAACTTCAGAACAAAACAGAAGTTGTGTTAGCGTGTACCCGCCTTTCCACAGAGCTTGCCAGAGCACAGTCAACAGGAAATTTAACTTCCAGGGCAACTATTCAAATACCAGCCATTGCTAGGACTTACAGGCTCAACACAGACTCACCATGAGACCGTAAAGTTTCAATTTTTAATCACCGCTAATAGGTCCAACATGAGAGAAAAACAAAGAGCAAAATCCTAACTCCAATGTTATATTTCACTTGCTAAATGAATGACAGCTTCTAGAAATGAAATTTCCATGCAGTTCTGTAAGGACAGAATCATAGACATGGATCGTCTGCAACAGAGAATTCCAAATTCTGAATTGTTATACTCACCAAAAACGGATTACAAGTTCCCAAGATGCTGACCCCTCAGCTCTGCAGAGCTGATGCTGCCAAAGGCTCTGGAGCCCCCTGACTCTGAATATGAGCAATACTATCTAGTTGTGCTAGATACTAGCACATTACTAGTGTTCTAGTGGGGCCTGCCACTAGATTACCATTTTTCTACTATGACCAGCAAGACACAAAAATTGGGGAAGCATAGAGACACATTAGCAATCTGTATCATAGATACTGAATCAGTCAGGATGCTGTGGACTGAAGTGGCAGAGACACCAACTCAAACTGGCTTGAATGGTATGGATATACATGAAAAGTCCAAGTGGAATTGGTTTAATATTTAATGCAGTCCTCTCTGAACTTCTCTCAATTTTGTCCTCAGTGGAGACCTTTGTCCTTGGTTGCCTTCCCTTATGGTACCCAAGCAATTTTGGCAATTTCAGCCTTTTTATCTGCAGCCTTCACACACACACACACACACACACACACACACACACACACACACACGGGGGGTGTTGAGGGAGGGAGGGAGAGGGAGAAGGCTGTGATTTCTATTGGCTGGCTCTTCAGATTAAGGACATTTCTTATGGCAGGCCTCTTCTCACTGGACCAAATTGAACCACGAGTCCCTTCCTGAACCAGTCTGGCCAAGAGTGTGTGACTACGCCCATTTATACCCTGATAATGTGAACTACCTGTAACTATGCAGTCTGGGGATACTGTAGCAGCATTATCTGCTCTTGCTCATTCTAAACAATAATATCCAGGAAGTCATGGGTGTGATGTGATAATTTTATTCCCTAATACATATTATTAAAGCCTAACATATTAATTTTTTTTAAGTTTGATCTGCCACCTAATTGTGTTGACACTAGAGATGCACATAGCATACTTCGGCAATACTGAGCTTGGCTGAAGAGGGAAAGAAAGACAATGGTATTAGAGGGTTGAACATGGAAGGAGAGAGTGTATAGCTTGTTACAGGGACAGTGACTCATTTAGTTTGAATGTAACAGAGAATTTGTTGAGAAATAGTAGGAAACGAGAACAAAAATTTGTGGACTATAGAGGACCTTAAATTCCAGGCTGAGGAATTTTGCACAGGTCAATACCAAACTTTTTGAGCTTTCCACCCCGAATCTCCTTCCCCCATCAAGATCAGAACTGGACAACTCCCTTCCGACCTTGTCCCATAGAGAAGTCACATCCATCCTCCCTTGAGGAGCTCCAATCCAGGCAAAGCACCACGGAATCGTGATGAACCTTCCATGCAGAGGACTGTCAGAGCCCTGCTAATACAAAATCTCCCTGATGCCTCCTGGGCATCTTCACAGAAGAGCGGACAAAGAAGCCGGTGCTGGGAGAAGCTGCTGTGGGATCAGTCAGCCTCAGCGCAGAATCGCACTGGCAGCCTTCCTGCTCACTCACTGTAGGTTATTTTACAGTAATTTCCACCCTGTGTCCTGGATTTGGTGACTCCTGTTTCTTAGCGTTGCTGGCTGCCGGCCAGCACAGAGCTCTAAGAGCAGCTGCTGGCAGCTGCAGCCCACAGCGGTAATGAACAGAGGCCCAACTGGAGGTGGCTGCCACGCTGCTCCCACAGCTGTGGTCTTGGAAGTCAGGAGCACGCCAGGTGGCTGTGCCTGGAATGAGGGCAGCAGAACACTCAAGCTCCCTAGCCAGGTGCTGCAGAGCTAAAGGTTCCAACTATTTTGTCTCTGAGGTGCCAAGAGATGTAGAATGGTCCCGGAAACCTGGGAGGTCATCTCTCAACAAATGTCTGCGAATCCGGCTGATGCCACTTAAGCAAAACTGATTCCTGGCTTATAAACATCTCCTCAATTCTCCTTTTCTGAGACTCTTTCCTGAGATTGGACATTATTGGAATATACACATGTATAGATGGTCAAGTTTAACTTTCTGCTTCCTAATCTTTCTCACTACTAAGACTCGAAGAAAATTCCTGAATGCAAGTAGTAGTAATAGTAGTAGTAATAGCAGTAGTAGTAGCAGCAGGAGCAATAGTAGTAACAGTAGTAGTAGTAGTAGTAGTAGTAATGTAAATAACAACGATTATATCCAGACAATATGCCAGGCACTTTAAGTGTGTTATCTCATTAAATTAACACAATCCTAAGAATTATATACCATTTGCATCCTTTCTACAGATAAGAAAACAATTTAAAATACTAAATGCCTTGCCTAATGTAATAGCAAAAAAGTGGCAGAGCCAAGATTTGAACTCAGTTTTGTCACACTCCACAGCAAGAACACTTACTGAGCACACATTTGGACCATCTGTAGGAACTTAGCCTCACCATGAAACTCACTCTGTTTTTGCAATGGCCAGATGTATGGATTTCATGTAGATAGATATACGTTAGCATATCGAACAGCATTCTTTTCTTTCTTAAAAGTAAAGAGGAAAACTGTCCAACATTGTTGGTGAGAGTATAAATTAGGACAACCACTTTGGAAAATCACTGGCATTATTTACTGAAGTTGAAGATTTGCATGTTCTGTATTCCAGCAGTTCTCCTCTCGGGAATATGCCCACAAAAGTGTGTGTGCATGTACATCATAAGAAAGGTACAAGAATGCTCACAGCAGCACTGTTTGTATTGACCCTAAGCTGCAAATAATCCAAAAACCTATCAGCAGGAGTAGGGCTACCTAATTGGGATATATTCACACGATGGAATGCCGTACAGCAATGAAGAGTAATCAACCCAGTTACACACAACAACATGGATAAATGCTGTGGTCAGGAAGCCAGACACAAAGAACATATGTTGTGAAATTCAATTTATTTTGATGTCAAAAACAGAAGTAAACCATAGTGTTTAGGGAGTAATACTTAGGGTATAAAATTACGAACTAAAGCAAGGAAGTGATTACCATAAAAGTCTGAAAAGTGGAGAGGGGGTGGGAAGTGGCCCTAATGAGGGGAGGCTCATTTTAATCATTAGTGTTTTTCTAGTTAAAGAAATGTTTCCTTGCTCACATTATAGGTGACTGTACTCAGATATATTTCTCTTAGAAGGAAATGATTGATTTTTCTGGTGTGCTCTTGTAGAAGTAATCATGAGCTTTTTGAATCACCCTTGACTCAAGGATGCTTTTGCAATAGGAAAATGGGAACAGCAGGTTTATGGTTTTAACAAACATATCTGAATAAAGGCTTGTCAGAAAGAGAAGCATAGGCAACCATGACACAGGGAAAGACACTGGGACAGAGCTAGGGATGGGGATGAAATGGGAAGAGGTCCTAACAGATGACCGGCTCAGGTGTCACAGGCCAGGATGTGGAGGAGGTTGGAGCCCAGCTTCTCTTCTGTGGGTTTAAAACTCTAAGGAGGCAACACATCAGGATATTCAGTTGGGATGACCCTAAATGCTAAATCTAAAAGACATGGCTTTTAAACTAAGAGAAATCAGAACTGGTTAAGGATTATTTGAGTTCCAAGTTCAGTAACAGAAAAGTTAAGTGGTAGTTAAAAATCCCTGCCTCAGGTTCTAAGAAATTGCTGGCTATCTTGACTGTGATTTTCACTCTTTTCCTCTGTTAGCAATCACCTGCACATTCACATGCCTAACCAAATGAAATTTAGTCTCACAGTTATTCCAGATGAGGATAACTTCACAATACCTCCATGAAGTTAGTTCTATTTCTATTATCCCATTTTACCAAGGAGAAAACTAAGTAAGGCATATAAAGGTTGAGTAGTTTGTTTTATTATAAGCCACACTACAATCATTTTGGGAAAAATGTAGGGTGCCAATTGAAATCAATCTCAGTTTTTATTTCTTCTCTTTGTTTCTCTAGATCCTACCCTTCTTTCAAGATCCACCTCAAATTCTACTTTCTTCATGAAGCATTCATTAATAGACTTACTCTTCTCTGAATTCTGTATCTTCACATGCTTTATCTCCCAAAACAGCCTATAAGCTCATGGAAGACAAATGCGACTTCACATATACCTATATACCCCCTGCCTCCGAAGCTTGCCTTAACTTCCCAAATGGTAATGCTTACAGATACAAGGTATAGATCTTAATAGTTACATTGAATTGAGTCACCTAATTAAAGTATATTTTTGATATTTTCTGAAGTACCAAGAGGAGGATTATACACAAAGAAATTTCATATACGAGTGCTCAAAGAGAAATATTAATTTTTACTCCATGTTATTTTCTATTATTTAGATTTTAAAGCATTAGTTTTACTTTAAAAAACCCTTAGAATTAATTTTAACCCTGGTTAGTGAGCTTAAAGTTTATGGAAGGAAGAGGGAGGCACTGAGTTGGAAGAGCATGAATTGGAAGTAGAAATGGTGATCCCCAGTGTTGGTTCTGTGTTGGATAAGTATTAAAGTTTTCCTAGGCTGAAGAGGAGGGACTAAAGTCTTGCCCCTGCTCCTTGACTTTGAGCCTAAGAATATATATAGTTCTCAAAATTTCATTATTCACTGATACATATTTTAGGTGACATAATCCTATAACCTAGTATATTTTTTACTTTTCACATTTGTCATCAAGTTATTCACTATGTGCACGTGCGTGCTTGGGTGTATATGTTTTCTTAAACATGCTTAGGAAAAAATAAAATTTTTCAAGACCTGATAGTAAATGCATAATTGAAATCCAGGCACCAAAATTTTACCTCGAGCTTTCTCAGAGTTAAGACCGAAGTATAAGACCGAAGTGTATTAAGCCATAATGCTTTAGAATGGTTATTTCCATTTAAAGGGTATTAATATACAGCATTTGCTACTCACAAAGGAACTGAATCTGTAGGATGTGTCATTCCAGTGTGCAATCTTTCCAGGAAGGATCTTTGAACTGTTCATTTTGGGAACCCTGATTGTCAGTTACCTTCCAACGCAGGTCTGAGTTTATAACATGTATTAGTGTAAGGGAAACCAGAATCAATTCAGAGATTTTGAAACTGTCAAAGACTGATGTCCACATAAAACTTCTGTTTGTATTTTTTCATGGAAGGTCCTTCAACAACTGATACGGAGGAAATGTGAATGTGTGTAAACAACATAATTATTTCAGAAGCAATATGCTTTTTCTACTAACTTTTAAAATCTGTTTGCTTAAAAAGTTTCTTTTCAACCTAGCTTTTCTGTTTCTGTGGCCAGAAGTGACTAGGGACATGATCTTTGCAATATTTCATTTTGTTATCTCTTCTTATTAATACATGGTGGGCCAGAGCATGGCATGAATAAAGCTGTCTTGTCATCAAAATGCATTCATTCATTTAACAAGTTCCTGAAAATAATGGAACAGTTGCTAAGCAATGGAGAAATTATATATTCTCAGGGATCTGTGCAGATTCTAAAAGCAAAAGTAGTTCTGGGAATTGGTATTAGTGTCTCTTGAACCCAACTAAAGACAACTGAGAAAGTGTCATGTTTACCTAACAGTCAAGAGACAGTATCTTTACTTTTCCTTCTCTCTGACCCCAGGTTCCAAAATAATAATATATGTAGAAAATTTACTATCAAACAGTAACCTATGTCCATTTACGGATTACGGATACTTGGCAAGTAAATAACACATTTATTTTTTTAAACTGTGGTATGAGAAGAATGTATTCTCTAAATTGGGAAGTAAAATTATCTTATATATATTAATCATATTTTAATTGAATATTAAGGTTTTCATCACATTTATGGATTATACCCCTCCCACAAACAGCCATTATTAATATTTGGGGATAGGTTTCTCAGTCACTTTTATTGACATATGTAAAGTTATTACCTATTATTATTTAACATTACACACACTACACACAGACACACACAAATGCTTGTTCTAAATGCTATGAATATATAATTCCTTTCAAAACAATTTTTAAATTTTTAAAATGTTAATTTTTGAGAGATACAGAGACAGAGTGCGAGCTGGGGAGGGACAGAGAGAGAGGGAGCTGAAGCAGGCTCCAGGCTCCAAGCTGTCAGCACAGAGCCCAATGTGGGGCTTGAACCCACAAATGGCCAAGATCATGACATGAGCCAAAGTCGGACACTTAACTGACTGGGCCACCCAGGTGCCCCTTGAAACAATTTTTAAACATTTAATTGTTGATCACTATTATAAATAACTCTTCATAATGCTGTACCAACATTTTATATAGTACTTTTTCCACTGCAAAATAAACACATTTAGAGAAACATCTCTGGGATGGCAATAAATACCTTGGGGATAGGACTACACCTATTGAGCAAACTCTGAGTCAGATCAAATAAAGAAAAATGTTGTCACAGGAGATTTTCCAAGGAGCTGTCACATGGGTCAAATAATGACAATTTCAGGAGACAGGGCTTTTTGGAGAGTTCGGAATCATTTTGCCCCCTCCAGTGGGTGCTAGGCTGCTGGCTTTTCCACCATTACTAATTGTGAGGCTGCTGGTTTTCAAGCTTACTGTAGATATCAGGAGAGAGGGATGAAAACATTGCTAGGTAAAACTCCATAAAATTGTCTGTTCTTACCAAGATTCAGTCATATTGCTTAAATAAACCTTTGCTGTATTGTTCCAAGTCCTTGGTTAATTTCCAGAGTTCTCCAGAGAAACAAATTAATTGAATATATTTATAGACATATGTGGAGATATTTATTACAGAGATTGAGTCACATGATGATCAAGGCCTAGAAGTCCTACAATCTGCCATATGCAAGAAGGAGGACCAGAGAAGATGGTGATATAACTTAGTAAAAAAGCCTGAGAACCAGGGGAGCCAATGGTGTAAGTCCAAGTCCAAGCCCAAGAGTTGAGGGGACCAATGATGTAAATCCCAGTCTGAGTCCAAAGGCCAAACAACCTGGAGCACCTCTGTCCAAAGGTAGGAGAAGATGGATGTCCTAGCTCAAGCAATGAAAGAAAACTCACTCCTCCTACACCTTTTTGTTCTATTCAGTCCTTCAACAGATTGGATGATGTGATCTTCTTTATTCGGTCTACCTATTCAAATCCAATCTCTTCCAGAAACACTCTCACAGATACACTCAGAAATAATGTTTTACCACCTGTCTGTACATCCCACATCCCCTAGTCCAGTCAAGTTGATATATAAAATTAGCAATCACAGCTTAACATCCAAAAATAATATTAACAAAATAAAGAATATAAACCACATGATCAGATCAAAAGAGGCAGAAAATGCATTTGACAAAATCCCACACCCTTTTATGATAAAACTCTCAGAAAACTAAGAATTTAAGGGAACTTCCTCAACCTGATAATAACATCTACAAATAACCACAGCTAACATAATTGTCAATAATAAAAGAGTGGATGCTTTTCCACAAAGTTCAGACACAAGCCAAGGATGTCTATGCCTGTTCCCGTCATTTCTATTCAACATTATACAGTTGACTCTTGAACAACATGGGGGAGACCAGAAGACAATAGCTCTGATGGCGATGCCCAGGGTAAAGACCTAAGGTTCAAAGGCCATTTGCCCAGAGCCTGGACCCTACCGGAAGGCAAGGGTCTCTATAGGCCGGTGCTGGGCAGGGAAGCCATAGAGCTATGGTTTCCAACCCAAGTTGCCCTGTTTGACCCCAGAGGATGGCTGGTTGGCCAGTGATGGGTAAGATTCCTCAGAGGAGGAGCAACCTAAGACAGGCACAGTCGCTATGGGGCTAGCAGGAAAATCTGTGCAGGGCCTATGCAATATCAATAACTTAGGTCTAAGAAGAACTCTCAAGAAAAGCCCCTGCTGTGGTAGCTGCAGGGTGAAGCAAAAGGGCTCCAGTGCACCCCTCCTCCCCTAGCCGGAATAGGTTCTGACCTGTTTATTTAGTGTTATAAGCCTTAGAGACATATAGTGTTGATTGTCATAGAAATAAAAAGAAAGCCATTCAGTAGTAATAACATGAAATATAATTCCTAAGCTTTTCTCACTATACTGAAGAGTGCAGCCTGACCCTTGGGAATGTGGTGATTGCTGTAGTTTTCAGGTTAAGACATTATTAATAGTCAGTAGACAAATAATCTTAGGGAGTAACTTTAGAGAAAATCATGTTTTATACATAGTCCTTCGACTCTAGCTAAAATCTTTAATTGATATCTGTATACCTTGTTCTTATTCTTTCAACCCATCGTATTTACCAGAATGTATCTATTAGTTATGCTTTGACTACATGTGTGCTATTTTTTCCCTCATAAACTTATTGTTTAAACATTCTATGTAATCTAAAAAACAAGTATCTTTTGTAGTCCTATGAAGTGTGAAGGTCGTTTTAGTCAGTTTTTTTACTGGGAACCTTGAGAAGTTGGAATGAGCTCATCCTATCTTTACAAAATGTATACTTGTTGTACGTAGAAAAAATGTATTAAAACCCAAAAAGAATAATAAACTTTGGGCAGTCCTGATATGAGACTGGCTCCGCATCTCTTGTCCTAGACCAGCCCTCACGCAGGGAACACTGGACCAGCCGGAATTCCTGAAGCAGGAGCTGGCCTCCCTCAGGACGGACTCTGGCAGGTTAGAGGACATAGATCCCCTGCACAGTCATGTGTATAACTTTTGACTCCCCAAAAACAACTAGTAACAGTCTACTGTTGACCAGAAGCCTTAATGGTAATACAAATAGTCGATTAACACATATTGTGCATATTATATGTGTTATATACTATATTCTTACAGTAAAGCTAGCTAAAGACAACATTATTAAGGGGAACCTGGGTGTCTCAGTCAGTTGAGCATCCAACTTCGGCTCAGGTCACGATCTCACAGCTCATGAGTTGGAGCCCTGCGTTGGCCCCTGTGCTGACAGCTCAGAGCCTAGGGCCTGCTCTGGCTTCTGTGTCTCCCTCCTCTCTTCTCTTTTCCCACTCACATTCTGTCTGTGTCTCTCTCAAAAATAAATAAAAACATTTAGACTAAGTGTCCATCAACTGACGAATGGACAAAGACGATCTATTTAAAAAAAGATATATTTAAATACACACACACACACACACACACACACACACACACACACACACAATGGAATACTATGTAGCAATAAGAAAGAATAAAATCTGGCCATGTGTGGCAACATGGATGGAACTGGAGGGTATTATGCTGAGTGAAATAAGTCAGTCAGAAAAAGACAGATACCATATGTTTCCACGCATAGGTGGACTTTGCGAGACTTAATAGAAAACCAGGAGGGAGGGGAAGAGGGGAAGAGAGGAAGGAAAAAAGACATAGAGAGGGAGGGAGACAAAACACAAGAGACTCTTAAATACTAAGAACTAACCGAGGGTTGAGGGAGGTATGGGAGGGGGGACAGTGGGTGACGGGCACTGAGCAGGGCACGGGTTGGGATGAGCACTGAGTGTTGTGTGGAAACCAATTTGACAATAAAAAAATTATTAAAAAAAATTAGACTTCAAAAAAATTAAAATGAATTAAAAATAAATAAATAAAAACATTTATCAACTGACGAGTGGATAAAGAAGATGTGGTACATATATACAATGGACTACTATGTGGCAATGAGAAAAAATGAAATCTGGCCATGTGTAGCAACATGGATGGAACTGGAGGGTATTATGTTAAGTGAAATAAGTCAATCAGAAAAAGACAGATACCATATGTTTCCACGAATAGGTGGACTTTGTGAGACTAAGCAAAAACCAGGGGGAGGGGAAGAGGGGAAAGAAAAAAAATGACACAGAGAGGGAGGGAGATAAAACATAAGAGACTCTCAAAGACTAAGAACTAACTGAGGGTGAGGGGGATGGGGGGGGAGAGGGGGTGATGGGCATTAAAAAAGGGCACATGTTGGGATGAACACTGGGTGTTTTATGTAAACCAATTTGAAAATAAACTATTATAAATGAAAAAAAATAAAAATAAAAATAAAAATAAAAATAAATAAATAAAAACATTTAGAAAAAAGAAAACATTATTAAGAAAATCCTAAAGAAGAGAAAATGCATTTACAGTACTGTACTCTATTTAACAAAAAAAATTCCACATGTAAGTGGATCCATGCAGTTCAAACCCATGCTGTGCAAGGGCCAATTGTACTAGAGGTTCTACTTCAGGTAATCAGGCAAGAAAAGGACACAAAATGACTCCAGGTTGGAGTCAAAGGAAGAAGGAAAACTATCTCTATTGAAGTAAACATGATCTTGGGATAGAAAATTTTAAGAAGCCAGGCCAAAAAAAATCTGAGTAAATAAACAAGTTCAAAAAAGTTGCATGATACAATGCCAATATACAAAAATCAATTGTCTTTCCCTAAACAAGCAATGAACACTGCAAAGGTGAAGTTATGAAAATAATTTCATTTACAATAACATCAAAAAAATTTTTAGAAATAAATCTAACAAAAGTAAACTGAAAACTATGAAACATTGGCAAAATATGTTAAAAAGATAAAGTAAATAGAAAGATATCCATGATCGTGGACCAGAAAATTTAATATTGTTAAGATGGCAATACCCTCAAGCCTGATTTTCAGATTCATTGTAATCCCTACCAAAATCTCAAGTGACATTTTTGCTGAAACTTACAACACGATCCTAAAATTCACAGGAAAACACAAGTGACACCAAATAGCTACAATTTTTTACAAACTGAAGTTGGAGAACTCAGACTGTCCTATTTTAAAACTAGCTTCCAATAATCAAGAGAGTGTGGTATTGTTATAAAGATAAACATATAAATCAATGAAAAAGAATTAAGAGTCCAGAAATAAACCCTTATGATTTATGGTTATTTATTAGATTTTTACAAGGTTTCCCTGATAACTAAATGGGGAAACATTAGTGTTTCAACAACTAGTACTAGAATAACTGGATATAAACATGAAAAAGAAAAAAAATTGACTACTTCTTCACACTACATACAAAAAATAATTCAAAATAGGATGGGGAATCTGGGTGGCTCAGTCAGTTAAGCATCTGACTCTTGATTTTGGCTCAAATAATGATCTCACGGTTTGTGAGATCAAGCCCCACGTCAAGTTCTAGACTGAGAGTGTGGAGCCTGCTTGGGATTCTCTCTCCCCTCTCTCTGCCCCCTCTCACTCACATAGAAAATATATTAGTAAACCTTTGTAACCTTGGGTTAGGCAAAGTCTTAGATATGACATTAAAATCATCAAAAACCACAAGATCATGACTTGAACCAAAGCTGGACGTTTAACTAACTAAGCCACCCAGGCACCCCTCATTTTATGAATATACAACACTTCATTTCTCCTTTCCTTTATTGAAGGACATCTGGATTATTATCAGTTTTTTTTTTTCTGAAACAAAAATCTCTGTAATGAGCAGATCTTTATTTAGGTTTCTTGGTACACATATGCAAGAATTTCCCTCCAATAAATTCTCAGGAGTAAAATGGCTGGCTTATAGGCTTTACTTATCTCTAAGTTTAGTAGCTAGTGTCAAATTGCTTGTACAAATTCATACTTCCATTTGAACAAGCAAGGTCCCTCACCACATAGAATTTTGCATCCTGGCAGTCTGGAGGAGGATGGGAGATTACTGAGTTCTATCTCTATGCATCCTTGACCCCCACATATACACCCCAACATTATTTGAGTTTTCAAGCCTCTCACAATTTAGTTATTTTATTCTGTTTACCAGTAAGACTTGGGGTCTCTTTATTGGTTACTGGTGAATTTTATTAATTTTAAAACATTACTCCCTTCTTTTTGATTGCTGAGTAGTAGTCCAGTGTGTGTGTGTGTGCGTGTGTGTGTGTGTACCACATCTTCTTTAAGATATATATGTATATATACATACCACATCTTCTTCATCAGTCAATGGACATTTGGGCTCTTTCCACACTTCGGCTATTGCTGGGTCATAGGGTAGTTCTATTTTTTCCTTTTGAGGAACCTCCATACTGTTTTCCAGAGTGGCTGCACCAATTTGCATTTCCACCTATAGTGCTTAAGGGTTCCCCTTTCTCCACACCCTTGCCAACATCTGTTGTTTCCTGAATTGTTCATTCTAGCCATTCTGATAGGTGTGAGGTGGTTGCCATTTGGAACAACATGAATGGAACTTGAGTCTACTATGCTAAGCAAAACAGGTCAGTCAGAGAAAGACAAATATCATATGATTTCACTCATATGTGGAACTTAAGAAACACAATGGATGAACATAAAGGAAGGGAAGGAAAAATAAGATAAAAACAGAGACGGAGGAAAATCATAAGAGACTTGTAAATACAGAGAACAAACTGAGGGTTTCTGGAGGGGTGTTGGGTAGGGGGATGGGCTAAATGGGTACTGGGCCTTAGGGAGGGCACTTGTTCGGATGAGCACTGGGTGTTATATATAAGTGATGAATCCCTAAATTCTACTCCTGAAACCAATACTACACTGTAGGTTCACTATGTAAATTTAAATAAATTTTAAAAAGAAAGAAAAAAAGATTTAAAAAGAAAAATAAATAAAATGACAAAAGTAAAAAATAAAAAAAACATTTCTCCCATTTTTAAGCATATGTTTATTATTTGACACCATTCTAAATGAGCCAGACACACAGATCTAAGTGTAAAAAAAAGCATTTTGTAATAAACATATGAAGTAGTCTGATTGTTATAAGCCAAGAGTAGGTTTTTCTGGACATCTGGCCTTTTGAAATAGTAATTAACTAACAAAAAATAAAGAACGAAAGTTTCTGATTAAAAAAGACAATTTAGGAAACTGATTTCAAAAGAACCGTCAATACTTTTTACTCCGTTTTGGTTGAGAGAATTTTTTTTAATCAAAGACATCAGTCTATTCGGTTCTGAAAATGTCATTCCACAGTACATTTTCCCTTGAAAATGCTTGAATTATTCAAAATTGGGTCATATGGGTTAAGAGTGGCGTGGGTGTAGTGGGGGACACACAATACACAGTTCTAGAGATGGAAACATGACTGGATGTGCCCTGGGTCGTCACATCTTTGAGAGGGAAGGGACAGCAAAGAGTTTTCGAATACAATATCTCAGTCCCAAGTTAAGCCTGGAAAGCATTTCCTTATTTGAACATTGGATAGAATTCTGCCCAAAGCCACTTTCCTTCAAAGATGATCTTTAATTTCAATCGATTTCAAATCAACAGGCTAATAAATTAGTGAGACTCAGAGCATAGCCCAGGATGCTAGTCATGTCTTATCAATTGTGACTTAGTCATGATTTATTAGAATTTTTCATAACAATATAAAATTGATGGATTATAGCAATTATAAAGCAGCAATCACAAAACATAGCACTGTGCTTTTAACAAAATATTTGAAGAATTCTTTGGTGTGGCCTCATCTTGTCTAGCTGTTACATTCTGATGGGTGATATAGATACACTCCTGCAATTTTTAAGATTATATCCACATTAGGGCTGTAGTACAATTTCCCTAGAGCACACAGATATTTCTTTTGGAATCTTTATGTGTGGCTATTCCATTGTAAAATAATAAATAATCTAAACTTCCTCCATTATCACTTCAAGACCTTTGAAGGCATTAATTTCTGCTTCTTCTTGCTTAAATATTTATTCACCAGAAGCTCTGCTAATACCCTGCCTCCTCACCCTATACTAACAACTACCATTTTGAAAATCCTAAGCTTCCAGAGGACAGAACTCACTTTTGTTGCTCCAAAGAAGCCCAGCCAGAGAGCAGCTCATTCTGTTTCAGAACCAGACCAGCTCCTTCTTTTCCCCTAACCCTTGGGTATGACTGGAGTATCTCATTCTTGCTCTTAGACTTGCCCAAGAGCCCTAACTATTCCACGGTCTGCTGACGAATAGTCCCTGACGATATCCAGGGACATTTCTGCAATGAAGGCAGTCAAACTCTTCAGCTGATGTGCCTCAGGAATCTTGTCCTAGTCCTGCTGTAGCAGATGCACCCAAATCTCTAGATTCCTTACTGGCTCTGCAGACTCCTAAGTTTGCTCCTGGTGGCTCATATTTTCTCAAAATTATCTCTTGGCTACTGAAGCTATTTCATCCATATACTGAGAGCCTAAAGCCTGGGGAATTAACATGTTTCTGGAGTAAACCTTAGCCAATGACTGGGTGTTGTAAGAGGATGAAAGTTCACTTCCCTTGCAGGGGAAAGACTCTCCTCTTGACCTCTTTGGTGGATCAGGTAAAGCTGGGGGGAAACCTGGGATTGCCCACTTGTTTGGTGAGAGGGACAAGACAGAGGCCAGTAAGGGAAGGGGGGTCTGATCACTGAGAAATTCATAGACCACAGGGATAATCCTTTAGATATATTCTAAATGTGACAGAAATCCACTAACGGGTTGTAAGGAAGGGAGTGGTGTCATTTAAGTTTTGGAACACTCGTTCAGACACCTGGATGGAGGCCGGTTTGTAGATGTGGATGAAGCAGTCAAGCCACCTGTACTGAGAGGGATACTTCTTAGCACATGAGCATAGCAGTGAGAACCTACAAGCAGGCAGTAACACAGGAGTACTGCCACAAGGATGGAGGTGGGGTCTAAGTAATTTAGGTTGCAGATAAAATACAGGACACCCCGTTAAATTTGAATTTCAGATGCACAGCAAATAGTCTTTTGGTCTAAGTATGTTTCAAATATTACATGGAGGGAAATGGTATGGAACATTCTTCTATTAAAAGAAATCATTCATTGCTTATCTGAAATTCAAATTTCAATGGGCATCTTGTGGCTGGTGTTGTTTCCCATGTCGGGCACCCTACTGGTGGTTTCTAAATGACAAGGCTGAGTTAATTGATAAGAAAAGAGTTGTGATGTTCACAAGTCTCTTAAATCCCAGTTTTGTTTTTGTGTTTGGTCTGAGTCTGAAGGCTAACATCAAAATGAGAGCATCTAATCACTAAACTTACACATAATTTATATTGAGCTATGCTCATGTGCTAAGCTCACAGGAAGACTTAGGCCACAAAATGAAAACAACAACAACAAAGAACAAAACAAAAAAAAAGACAAAAGACAAAAAAAAACAACAAAACAACAAAAAAACAAAAACACAAAAAACCCTGATGATCCAGATTCAATAACATCAAATATATCTCTACCCTGTCTTTCTGCTCATCAGAGAATTTTTCATGTTTTCTTTCTTCAACAAAACTGTGCTACACAGAAAAAAAGGTAGTCCCTAAAGCGATTTGTATAGATATGAGAATAATTCAGGGGAATACTGAGTCACACACTGCTTTGGCCACTCAGTGTGCATGCACCTTAGATTGTGTCCAAGAACACGCGGGGGTCCTGAGAACAATGGCCAACCCTGCCATAGACTTCATCAAGCTTCTTCTGAGGCATGGTTACAGAGCATGGGCTCTGGACTCTGCTAGACTTGGCTTTGAATCCCAGTTTGGCTGCTGAGAATCTATGTGAACATAAACAAATTAAGCTTAGGTTGCTTATCTGGAAAAAAACAGAGATACCATGTAATATGGGGATCAGATGAGATATTTCATGAGAAAGCATTTATCAAAGTGCTAGACTCATAGTCAAATCTAAAAAATACTAATTACTGTAACTATCACTTGCCATTAGAGTTCACAACAGGAACTGAGCTTCCCTGATACGTTCCCTGAAGTTCTAAATGTTGATATAAATCCCTCAGGGGGCATATCCCAGAGGCAGACTCAACAACAAGCATTTGTATGAAAAATATTTGATAGTAAACGTTCTTAGGAAAGCAGCAAAGGACAAGTGGGACCTGGGAAGAGAGAGGTCAGGCTTTGAGCTAGGGTGGGAAATCAAGCAAAGTCCCATGGAGGGTGGTGTTGGCTCAGTCCCACAAGGAAGCTCAAAGATATGACAAGTCATACCTCAGTCCTGGTCCTCTCAGGGAACCAGAGGGCTGTGCAGCCACAGTCACTGGCTATGGAATGTCCCTAGGCAATGTGTTCACAGGTCCCTGGAGGGAAAGTGAGTTAAGACAGCAAGAGGGCAGCACTTCCATTAAGAGATGGAGGTAGTGGGTGTTTGGAGTGAAATGCAGTGGGAATTAGTGAACATAAAAAAAAACTAAAGGGATCTATAGGGACGCAGGAGAAGCACTGATAGCATCACCTCATTTGACTTAAAGCAAAAATCCTATGTCAGAGAAAAAATAGATCTGTGGTTCTCATTCATTTACTATGGCACACCACTAAAAGAATGATGGAGAGGCATGATACTTCCTGAGATAGTAAGCAGTGGAGAACTATTTTCAAACAGTGCTTAATTAATGGCAATTATTATAATCCAAGTATTAACATAAATATATTTAGTGTTTATTAACTATGAATCCTGAATGGTTGGCTCCTTTACTCTAACCCAACTGCTAACAAATATTACATAGAAAGCCATCTTGTTATGGAGAACCCCCAAAATGATGACCACTTCAATAAGATAAAGTTAAACACATCAATAGAATGGACAAAAAAAACATGAATAAGCAATTCACAAAAGAAAAAGTGAAAATGGACAATAAACAGAAGAGCATGGATGAAACTCACTAGTAACCAAAGAAATTTAACTTGGACCATGAGATACTAGCTTTCATCTCTCAGAATAATACTTAAAACTGCCAAGAATGTAGGGAAAATGAGTACCCTTACACAATGTTATTGTTGAGTATAAGCTGGTATAACTCTCCTAGAAGACAAATCGACAATACTTATCAAAAATGCACAAAAATGCAGACCCTTTGACAAAGCAATTACACTTTAAGCAATATTTACTTAGGAAATAACTGACAAGTTTAAAAAATTCACTTCAATAACATGTACTATCAACCAACATATGATATCTAAAAATTGGAAATACTATATATTTTTACCAAAGGAGGGTTAAATCAAGTGGACAGTGGTATACAAAGTGCCATAACTATGTAGGGGTTTTTAAATGTTATAAAATAAATATATCAACAGGAGTTTTTAACCATATATTGTTAAAACAAAGAAAAGCAAGATTGTAAAACATAAATGATATGATCCAGTCTAAGCCCAGAAACAAATGCGAGAGGATACAGATCAAAATGTTAATAATAGTTATCTTTAGGTATGGAGGATGACTTTTAATTTCTTATTTCTGCTTATCTGTATTTTTCTACAGTAAACATATATTGCTTGCATAATAAAACATGTTATAATATAATAAAGTATCACCTCTCTGTACTTAGTTAAAAATGAAGTACTCTCAGAGACTGGGTAGCAATACATATTTTTCCACTGTGTTAATTTCCCGTTCCATTAAGCATATGTAATGAACAGTCTGCCGTGACTCCCACTGGTTGGAGGAGATCCAAGCGCTACACAACAAACAAGGCAATAGAAACCATTCCATCTCCAGCTTTGACCTCAGCCAGCAAACCATGGCCTTGGGACTGAATCCCTCACGTTTCATGTTCAGAAAAAAGTCTTGAGTCATGTCACGGATTTACATGAGCCAAAGTTGTCTCTGGAAAGGCACCCCTTTCTAGCAGTTGCTGCCTCACTGAAATTAGAGTGTGATCAATGACTTTACAGTTGGGAAAAGCTAGCAAAATGCCCTGTATGAGGTAGATGCTCAAGCAATGCTTGGAATGCAAGTTAACAACCCTCATTTTAGGAATGAAAGAACCAAAGGCAAAAAGCTAGGATGGTAAAATATTGTTTATGCACCACCAGGAAGCCATCATATAGTCATATTAGTAATGGTTTTCTTTTTTCAAAATTCAAAAATTACAAGGCAATATTGGACTGACAAACTTCTGTTGACTGTTAGTACTGTTCAACTTACTCCTGTTTATTTCAAACACAAAAACATTAACAAAAAGACCTTAGTGCCTTAGAAAAGCTAGAACCTAAGAAGCAGAGGAAGAAACAAGACCATGAAAATCTGAAACAACCACAAGGCATAGCCCAATGGCAGAATGTGAATTGATTCATGTGGTCACCTCCTTTTACAAAGTACACATCTTCTCATCCCTACCACCACCCACATAGATAGGATGCTTACCACCTGAGAATCTTCTCTTTTACCTTTCTTTTTTCTTAAAAGGGTGATCCTTCATAAATTTTGTGGCAATTTTTATGAATTTTATATCCAAAATGAATTGGAGTTGTATTTTGTCAATTGTCTAAGTAGTAGATTTCAAAAGCAATTTCATCTCCAGTCAATGTGTAAATACATAAATTTCTTTGGAAAGTGTTTTGTTTACCTAGCAAACCAGAAGGGAACCCATTAGAAAAAATATGTATTCCTGCATAGTGGCTTCACTAATACATACCATCACAGAACTCTTTCTACAAATGAAGCACTGCATTTTAGCTCCCCTTCCCCATTACAATAACCTGCAGGAATGAAACATTCTATTAGCATGTTGTTTATATGTGGGTGGGTAAGAGTGAATTTTGAGGTTTTAGTGATCAATTTCTAGATGGAAAAGCAAAAGCAAACAGAGGTACACTGTATCACCACCCGGTGACCAATGGTGACCCTGTGCCAAAAATCCAGGTTGGCAGCCTGAAGTGACAGTGTGCATGAATACACACTCAGAATTAGGTAATGGGATGTTCTATCCCCGTAAAATCTGAGTAAGGAAATGCAGATGACTCAGGGACCCACTGCCAAAACCATTACGTGAGAAAATACTTGGAAGTATGACCAAAAATGTAGAGGATTTTTAAAATTACATGAAGCCAACTATGGACACTAGGTAACACAGACATGGAAATGAAAATTAAAGAAAGCTTAATCTGCGGCAGCGCAACACCCTGTTCTCTTTTCTTTCCTACAACCTCTCCTTCCCTTACATGCTTTAAGATGCCTGGAAGGGGAGCCTGGGTGGCTTAGTCAGTTAAGCATCTGACTTTGGCTCAGGTCATGATCTCAGGGTTTAGGAGTTCAAGCCCCACATAAGGCTCCCTGCTGTCAGATGGAAGTCCACTTCAGATCCTCTGTCCCCTTCTTTCTTTGCCTCTCCAACACTTGCACTCTCTCAATTAAAAAAAAAAAAAAAAAAAAAAAAAGACGCCTGAAAGAGTTTGAATTGGTGTCAGAGGAGCCCAGGTAACAAAGCGTCTTGAGATGCAGAAGTGCTTCAGAGGCAGGGCCAAGCACACACCTGCCCACCCCCCCCCCCACCACCCAAATTTCAGTCATGCTATGCTTCAGTCCACCACTGCCACTGTCTCTAGTTAATGAATTTGGTTCTCACATTCTCCTGTCTAATGGCATTATTTTCTTTAAGGAATCACATACATTTGTAAAGTCTGAATACTTGCAATGAATGTTTTACCCTCCATGGCTGGCTTAATTTCTCCTGCTTTAATAGGGCTGTAAGTTAAGGTCGTTCATTGCATAATGTATCCTGTTAGCACACAGAACAGTATCATGGAATATGTAGAAACTTAATAAGCAGCAATCTCTTTAAATTGAAACAATCCCTTTCCCTCAATTATTGTGCCTTAGTCCTCCTCACCCTGTATAATTGAAAGTCAAGTGGTCTGTTGGCACAAAGGCCCTAAATCATTCACTCCAAGTCATTTCCCTGAAATTGAGGCCTGGTTCCCTGTCATCCCATATTCCCTAGAAACAAGAGCAGAGGCTTTTTTCACTTTCTTATGACCAGGAGGTTCGGCACATCTGTTGCCCAGTTGAGTCTCAGTGATAGAGAGGAGTCCACTGAATATACCATGCAGAAAAATGGCTACCACCCTCACTTCTCCCTGGAAATCCTCTCTGCCCCATATCATAGGGGTTCCTGCCCCATATGGTATTTATTTCATTATTGTGGACATCCAGAAACTTCGTTGCCCTGGAGAAAGGGAATAGACTCTACAAGGACAGCAGGGTGCCATTTTTTACTGATTTTTACTAGAACTGTTTGGTTTCTTTAAATTTCCTTGTGGGACACCTGGCTGGCTCAGTTGGTAAAGCATGACTCTTGATCTCAGGGTCGTGAATTCACATTGGGCATAGAGGTTACAGAAAGGAAAAGGAAAAGGAAAAGGAAAAGGAAAAGGAAAAGGAAAAGGAAAAGGAAAAGGGAAAGGAAAAGGAAAAGGAGAAAAGAGAAAAAAGAGAAAACAAAACAAAACAAGAGGGGAGGGGAGAGGAGTTCCTTGTATCCAGGATTTGTATTTTCAAGAATAGACACAAATAAGTACCACAATTTTTGAATTTTTGCCAATTTCTGAACAAATTTCTCTAATTAAGGAAACAATTCACTCATGTATATCAATTTAGAGGACCACAGAAAAAGTGATGGCATTAGCTAGCAATATGATAATATGAGTTCTTACACCATATTAGTCTTAACACTTTTTATTAGACTTATACATAAATATTTCTTGTTTTCTGGTACTTTTATAAATACTAGTGTATTTTTTTAATCTTCAGCTATTAATTGCTGGCATATAGTTTTACAATTAATTTTTGAATATTGATCTGGTATAAACTCAATGCACATTAGTTTTAGGAGTTTTTTATAGATTCCTTGGGGTAAAAAGATATATATATATAAACAATATAAAAATATATATTGATATATAATATCATAATTATGATATATATTTTTGAACCCCTACCAGATGATGTTATATTTTAAGTTTTCAACAGTAATACTATTTTAATAATATTCTATTTACCAGATATTTACACTTTCTGTTGCTATCCCTTAATACCTGAAGTTTCTATCCCTCCATTCCTCTGATATATTTTCCTTCAGCCTGAAAGACATCTTGAAGTGTTTCTTGTAAGACAAAGGTGCTGGCAACAAATTCCCTTATTTTTCCTCCATATTATAATATCTTTACTTTGGACTTATTCCTAATGAACATTTTTATTCTTTGTAGAATATTTTTAGAATACTGGGTCTGCTTTCTTTCAATATTTTAAAGAAATTATTCCACTGTCTTCTTGCCTCTGGGGTTTCTTAGGAGAAATCTGCAGTCAGTCAAACAGCTAATTTTAATGAAGTACAACTAGTTCTTCTGTCTTACATCTACCTGTGCTTTTGATATCAGATCTAAGACGGCTTTGCCCAACCTAAGGCCACAAAGATTTACTCTTATATTTCCTTCTAATTGTGTTACCATTTTAGCTTCTGCATTTAGGTCCATAATTCGTTTTGAGTTTATTTTGTAGATGCTGTATTGAAAGGGGTCCAGCTACATTCTTTTGCATGAGGATATTCAGGTGTTCCTGAGCCATTTGTTGAACGGACTATTCTTCCCCCACTGAAATCTCCTGTTACCCCTGTCAAAACTCAATGAACTATAAATGTGAAGTCACAGCCAACTTTTAACAGTGATAATCTTCAGGTTATCTCCACTGGCAATGAGACTGGCAGTGGCACAGGGACATGTGAAAAAAATCGTTTTCAGTTGTACACATTTGTATCATTTAAATGTTTACAATGATCTTATAGGACTTTATAATTTAAAATGTTATTTTTTACAAATACTACATTTGATACGTGTTTTCTGATGAGTAAAACCTATTTCCCCAATAGGTACTATACCTCAGAGAGGTATATTTTCTAAGGGGAATATTTCTAAGCTGATTTAAAGGTATTTTAAGATTCATTTTGTATATTCAAATCTGAAAATATTTTCTACCTCTAAAAAAAAAAAAACACTTTTATTTTTACTCTTCAGGTCTGAGAATCACAGTCAAGGATACTGGAGGAGCACATGGACATTCTGTCAGGCTCTAACTCTGAATCATAACTCTGTAGCCACTTCCCAATCCTCCTCACAGAGTGGAAGGTATACTGGTTAACTAAAAAAGGAGGGAGATTCAGAGTGACTGGTTTCATGAAAGTATATATCGTGTCCTTGAATCACATCTTGTGCTCTAGGGAAGCAGCAGGCAGTGACAACAGTTGTGGCTCCTGCTGTGAATGGACTTAGATCATGGGGGAGACAGACATTAATCAAATTATGACATAAGTAAGTGTTGTTGTTGTTGCTGTTTTAACAAAGAGATGTGAGAACCTTGAAGGAAGTCAGCAGGATGCTACAAAGTTCTTCAGGGAGGATTTCCCTGAAGCAGTGAAGCGTGAGCTGAGAAAACTGATGAGGAGTTAAGGAGGTAAGGAGGGAAAAACTTCATTTTGGAGAAAGAGAAATGCATGTTGTTGCAGAAGTCCCTGTAGTAAGAGAGTGTATACTGAAAGAATGCCCAGTACGACCAGAACACAGAAAGGCATGGAGAAGGTGGTATGCAGTGAGGCCAGATAACTGAGCCAAGACCAGACAATTGCCAGCCTTGCAAAATTCGAGTCCAGCTCTGCCACTTTCTACCTATGTGACTAGGGCCAAATCACTTAACCTCTATGAAGCTCCCTTTCCTGATCTATAAAATAGGGACAATAATAATACCTACACCTCTGATTCTGTGAGGAAGCCTAAATGAGATAGTACACATAAATATACATGCATATTCAATTATACTAGCTCAATGTTTAAACAACAGAATGGTTTGAGGTTATTCCTAATTGGCCTTTCTTCTCCTTTCTCTCCTCTACAATCAATCCTCTGATTACTGAAATCCTTCCAAAGCATTGTTAAACAAATACCTACATTACTTAAAAAATAATAATATTCCCTCGTTGACTACATCAGAAATGGCAGATAGACTTCATTCAGCTCAAGAATCCATCTCATGCCATTTATAGCAGATCTCTGGGTTGAGGTTTCTGGACTCAATTGTAAACATCCCTATAACTGATTGCTAATGTCTGCCATCGGCCCTGGGTATAATACCCACCGGCTGTGCCATTCCTAGCCCAGAACAGAAGTACTTTCTTGATCTACCTCTTTCCTGCTTTTTAATTTCCATCCCAACTATGCTCTTTCCTCCTTCCCAATTAGGAATGTACCCCCCAAACTGTGCAAATGTACCTAAGAGGTATGACTCCAAAATACCACCGAAGTGTTACCCCTTATGAGAATCTTTCCTTACACTGCCCATTGGTTCTGGCTGTTTCTTCTTTCCAAGTCAGAGAACTGTTTCTCATCCATAAAATCCTTGTATATCCTTTTTGAGGAGTCTGCCCCTGCTCTGTCTAGGTTAGGCCTCCTGGATAATATGCTGTCATAGAAACGTGCCTCTTGCCTTCAGAGGCTGTATGTTACTCTGAACTCACAGGGGAGAACAATGTAGTTATGATTACTCTCTGTGTCCCTCATCACAGTCATGCTCCCTGGTAAAAAGAGAGGGGACCATATCCATCTGTGTGCTCTCCTACCTCTGCAGCTCCAGCATCAAGCACCCAGATTGACACAGGTGTCCAGTGCATTCTTGTTAAGTGGATGGATGGCCCAAGGTACTTCCTTTCTCATACACCTTTTACTGAATTTCTCAACAACCAATTCAATATCAGATAAGAAAGGAAGGAGAAAAGACAGGTGAAGTATTTAATTTAAATTCCCACAGCCTCATGAAGGTTCTTACATTTCAGTGAGCATAAGTGGCTACAAGCTGACCTCTCCCTGGCTCAAACTCTTCCATTATCCATTATTGAAAGATCTGTCTAGATTCCCCAAATCACCACTAGATGGATGAGCTGGAATAATTCAGAGATCTAAAGGGAAAATTGGGGTAGCTCTTCCTTTCTGACATTGAGCTCTTTTGATGTACTAATTTATTATACGCCAAGTCAGAAGTTTTGTTTTAGAGTAACCACTAAAGATCAATATGAGAATTCTAGCTCTGAATCCATTGTTAATTCAAGATTTGCACTGAGCCAATTTTAGGTAGCGTATGGAACCTATTACTTATATTCAGAGTTCTGACAGATCAAAATCTAGGAGAGAGGAGGTAAAGGATATACGGAACTTTGGTTCCTGTGTTCGCCAACTAATAAAATCCCTTAGATTTTAACTGACAATTAAACGTTAGATTTTACTGAGAATACATTTCCAGTTATTAGCAGGGAAAAAAAAAACACGTAGAATATCGAGAGAGACTTGAATTGACAATAAACCTTAGATTTTATTGACAACACATTTCCAGTTCTTAGCAGGGGGGAAAATACACCTAGAATATTGAGAGAGCTGTAGAAGAAAGTGTAAATGGTGAAGAATGCTGTTATGTTATAGACCCAGGGTCACCTTGAGATGATGTCCTCCAGCACTATATTTAATATCATGTGCATGTTGTTTTAGAACCAGAGGCGTCTCCGAAAGGTTCCAGTTTAATGTTTTTATTCCATAGATGAGAAAATCTGAAAGCAGTTATAACTCAATCTGTGAGACACTTCATAAAACAGTGTTTTTCGAAGAGTGTCCTTGAAGCCTAAATTTTATGAGATGTTAATATTTGTTTCACAGGATGGGGGAAAAGAATGCCATGGGAGTTGGGAAATGTTGACTTAGGCAAAGTCTACTAAGTATCTACGAATGGAATTCTCAAAGCCTTTAATTTGTTAGAAAATGAGGAAAGCCTCCAAAAGGGAGAATATAGTGAACAATTTCACCAAACCATTTCCATAACTGTTTATCAGGACTGTGGCTGAAGAAAAGTACTGGGCAACATGTGCTGCTCTGGTCCACATTTCAAGGGGTTCCCTCAGGAGAGAGCTGGGAATTGGGCAGTCAAAATAACGTGAGCCTCTGGACAGGCTGACTGGCAAAACAAGGCAAAAGCAAAGAGAAAAATTCACAAGCAGAGTCTCAACAGCAAAAGAGAGAAACCTATCCATTTTGGTAAGAACATTTCTTAGTAATGAGACCACTGCTCCCTGGTTTACTGAGGCAGGCTGTATCTTGGGGCCAAGCAGACAGCTTTTTCTAGTAGGGACTTCCACCACCAGCTCTGCTCTCTTCAAAAAGACTCAGGATGGAAACAAATATAGAGTTGTGTAATAACTGGACTCCTCTTAATGTCTGTTCACATGGGAAGTAAAATGGAGATCAGCAGCATTTGCGGTAATTGCATTCTGCCTAAATCAATTCTGCCTTTGGTTACAATTGGATAATCCTGCCTTAAATTGTTGTCTAATATATCTGTGGGTTGCTAAACAGCAAGGGCCTTTCATTTCATAGGAAATGGTTTTTGACTGTATAAAGCAATCTTTGGGGGAGTTTGTATTCCTCTTTATGCTTGTGAAGTGATTTGGGACAGAGGTCAGTATAAAATCCAGATTTATTACTACTATTAGCAATAGTAAAAGTGTTATGAAGCCATTTATTCTGCCTTTGATATTGATAGCTGAAAAAAAAGCCGATTCTCCTATGC
This sequence comes from Paguma larvata, assembly GCA_030068075.1. Lineage (NCBI taxonomy): Eukaryota > Metazoa > Chordata > Mammalia > Carnivora > Viverridae > Paguma > Paguma larvata. Next base: position 120,754,030 of record CM057826.1, read on the forward strand.
GGAATGGGAGCTCAGCCTCAAATTATAAACATCCATCTTGTCCATGTGCACCAGCTCCCAGATCCAGGTATAGACAGGGGATGGGGGAGGGTTTTAGCAATGGAGTTTTAGGGCATGGGCTGTCTGCTATTGAAAGCCACACCTTCCTGACCAGGTGGAGCCATGGAATACATATACAGAAAGAGATATCAGAACTTGCCCAATGTTTGTCTCGAACTATCAGAACTAGTTTTGTTTTGGTGCCCAGTTTTATTTGTTGTTGTTTTCTTTCCATATTTATTTATTTGTCTTCACTAGAATGATTTTCATGAAAGGAGGTATAGGCTTTTGATACAATCCAGAGTACATGAAAAAAGAATGATTTTTCTGGCCCATTAGAATTTGAATTTTTAAAAATTCTATTCCTCAGATCTTTTGAGTCCAAGCTTGCCATCAACCATGCACTCAGACACTGGTCTTTCTTATGCATTCTTTCTCTTACGTTCTTACCTCTTCCCCAAGATCAAATGAATACTTTGCATTCAAACAAGTGCCATTGAGAAGAGAGAGAGAAAGATATGCTTCACACCAAGCTCAACTTCTAGCAGCCTTTCATTATTTAATTTGTTAGGCTTGTTCATTTTGGTTATAGGAAGAGAAGGGTTGTTTCAGTAAACATCAGCAAACAAACACCTTATACAAAAATCAGTCCATGAAGTCTTATACTTCTTCACAAAGAGTTATGAAGGCTGAAAGACACATGTTTTCTTCAAAGCCCAGTTTGAATTAGCCATCTCAGTGAAAAATCACTGTCCCTTTTTGGCACTGTAGTAAATCAGAAGAAGTGTAATGAGGCTGGAGGAATGTTCAGGGACAGTCGTTTTTGATATGGGAGAAACCAGAACCTATTTAAGTGCTGCCAAGAAGATCAAATTGATCACAGTGATGAGACAGACGGGAGCGCAAATAATTAGTAGCATATGGTTCCTGAGAAGATGGAAGAGACAGAATCCAGAGTATCACTGGAGTTGAGAGGAAGAGGGGAAAGAGGCTTGTGGATAATGTGGTGGGAATCCCTCTCACCTATTCTCTGCCTCCTCTTCTACAGATAATCTGCTCAGAGGATGAAGGGCACAGAAGGAAATTAAGACCTCTTCTGCAGATGCAAGAACTGAATGAGCCAAAATTCCACACTGAAGGCCTAGTTGAAGGTGAAACCATGAACTTACAATGGAACCAACTTGCCAGATGGCATAATATTCTCCAGCAGTGCTTAGCTGACCAGGTGCCGAGCCACGGAAGTGGCTGGGTTACCGATTTCCAGCAGTATGCAGGGCCAGGAATGTTTCAGACAAGGAGTATCAACTTGGCAGAAGTGTTAGAAGTGAAATTAAATGATATCCAAAGGAGGAGAACCCTTAGCTGCCTTGAACTTGAGAGTCTGTCTCTGACTGAACCCTGCAAGGGAGGCCTCTGAGTCAGTGTTCAGCACAGACCTTCTTCCTGTTCTGAAGCTCCACCTCCTTCCTGGTTTGGATAGAAGGGGAAAATGACTATAGCTTAGCACACAGTAGGTGCTCAAAACATGAGGACTGAGTGATTAACAAGTCTGTGATGGTTTGTATACAAAGCAGCAGTGGGAGCTCAGAACTGTTTTATTACTATGTCTGAACAAGGGATTGTTTATTTGCATGGCTCCATTTTACCTTTGCTGTAATACTTCTCAAACAATCATGCTTGCTCTCCTTTGCTGGTAAAAAGGAAAGAAAGACTAGAAGAACCAAAAGGAGGAAAGGGAAGGGAAAGGAAGGAAAAAGGGAGGAGACGATGAGAAGGGGAAGAAGAAAGAGAGGAAAATAAAAGAAATGGCAATTCCCACATGTTTTAAAATATGCCTAGGAAAGTGACTAATAAAATGGCCAAATGAATTCCTAAGTATTTCCAAGAACTCAAACTGTCACCATTCATTATGGGCTTAAATTCATTTTAAAGTCCTGCAAAGCTCTTCCTCGCCTTATTACTTCTCTTTATGTACTCCGTTTGTTCTGATGAAACAGCTTTTCCACACAGGAGCTTGTATTGCACATTAGCTTTGTTTTACATGGATTTTAATGATTTAGAGCCATCGGAGCTTTGGTGGACAGAGGATGATCCAAAGCTGAGTTACATCAGATCACGTAAAGGAAATTCATATTTATTAATTAGGTTTTAACATTTTAGCACATGAGCATTTTGGTACAGCCGGAGCGGCATCCTCTCCCTGGGCCAATATTAGGTATGGAACGTAACAGACAATCACACATTAAAGCACTTAACCGTAATTCAGTGCAGTACAACTTTAAAATCTAAATGTGAGTATTTTTATTCTCCTGATTGTAAGGGCATTTTTTTCTTTGCATGCCTTCCTTAGGAATTATTTTGAGTTATAGTGATGAGCAAATCAAGGAAAGCATTTTAAGAAGACACAGGATGCCCATTTTAAATGGGTTATAATTGCAGGAAAATGCCCTGGCTGCACTGGATATGTTTTTCTTTTCCTTCATCATTAGAGCTGTGTCTAGATTCCTATGACATAAAAAACCTTGTAGGCTATAATGATTTTTATTTCTTTTCACTTATTTAATTCAAATCTAACGACAGCTGTGCCATACCCATGCCTTTCTGCGTTTATTATTTTTTAGAGTAGGGTAAGAAGAAGGCATAATTTATAGTTTCTAGTTTATTCTAACTAGGTGAATGCCGTGCTGTTCGAGTGGTGAGGTTCAGTGGTTCCAAGTATCATTTTTTTTTTCTGGTTGTAAAAGCAATAATGATTGTTGCATTTTTATCTTTTCACCCAAAGTAATTATATCTGCTTTGTAAAGAGAAAATCATAGTAACTGAGAGCAAAATCTCTGGAGTCAGGCAGAAACTTGATTCAAATCCTGCTCCTGTCATTTGTTAGAGGGCTCAACTTAGACAAACAACTCCATCTTGCCAAGCTTCAATTTCCTCATCTATAAAAGTGGGCTGAAAATACCCATCTCTTGAGATTACTGTGAAGACTTAGTTCAAATGCTTAGGAACACCCCTAGCATCTGATGAACACTTAATAAATGTACTACCTTAGCAGGAACGAGGAAGTGCCTGGAGCAGCTTTTTATCCATTCTTTACTGACTTGACTAAGCACAGCTTGGCAACCTCTCCCTTCTTGGCTTCTTGGCTTCTCCAAGTATGTGGGATTCTCAAATGAAATAGCAAAATGTGTTTGTCTTCTCAGTTCTATAGCTCAGATTTGATGGGCTCTAGACATTAAGCTATCTCTTAGACATGAATAAGCCCTAACTCATTTTCCTACAGGTTATTAAAAGAGCAAAATAAAATTAGCTTTGACTAGGCTGCGCCTGCTTTCCAGTGTTGTGCTATGGATTTCCATCTTGATTCAATATATGATCTCAGAGGTTCCCAAGGTCACAAGAGAAAAGCCCTCACAAGTTCCCAAGTCACAAGAGAAAAGCCCTCTGCCAGCCCACATCTTGACAAGACTAGCATATCTTGATATGAAAAGTATTTTTCAGTTTACAAAAGCATTTTTTGAGTTATTTTATTACAATGTTTCTGGGAGGTGGCAGAGATGGCTATCCTCAAAACCATGGTACACAAAATAGCTGAGTTCTGGAACTAACGTGACTAGTTCCGGATCCCAAAGCTAATGAATGGCAGAGCCAGGACCCAATCTCAAGACCAAGGATAAGATTTCTGATTTTTTATTCACTGCTGCTTGCTCTTGCACTTTAGTCTTAGTGAACATCATGGCCATCGGTTCTCACATTTGGGTTTGTATAAGGAGGAGTCTATGAAAATGAAGAAACATCAGCTCTACCTCCAGATATTCAGATTCACCAATTCTGGGAGGAGGCCTGTCAATCTTCAGGCATCACCAGCTCCCAGGCAACTCTGATGTGATGTCACACTTGGAGAAACTTGGACTTCTTAGAATTCTGTTGTTCTCTACCACTCCTCTCTGAACATCCCCTGAAAAGACCAGACCATTTTCTCACCCTTTATAGATAGACAATTTCGATTAGTTTAGGCTAAGCTGTACAGCAGATTCCCAACATTAGTGGCTTGTAAAGCAAAGGTTAATTCACTCAGCTCACATTATATCCCTACATATTGACTATGAATATACTACATGTCCTTTTCATTTGGGGACCTAGCCTGGAGAACAGTGCCCATCTGGAACATGTGATGTCTAAGCAGAAGGGAAAGAGAGATGGCAGAATCTAAGGATGGCTCTTAAAGCTTTTTCTAGGAAGTGTCATATCTCATTTCCACTTACATCTCATTGGCAGAAGAAAATGGTATACCTAAGCTTGCTGTCGAGGAGTCAGGAAGTAGACTCTTCCCTCAGAAATGGGTTGGGAGCTAGTTCTAGTAATTGTTTTCACACAAATATAATGAACCATAGGGGCCTTACCTGTGGTCTCAGGTGGGTCTAATTGTCCATTTTTTCTGAATTTACCAAGATTTCTGCTCCTAACAAATTATTTGCTGGCTAACTTAATATTTTGCCAGCATAACTTTCTCCCATTCTTTGTTTAACTGTCCTTTACAGTTATTATGTTTTCTACCTTATTTTGTCTAATATCTAAATACTTTTGATTATTGAAATATTTAAGCATCTATGTTCCGAATTCTAAGATTTTAGAGTGTTGTTAACATTGTTCCATGTTAAGAAATGTTCTTTAATATATTTAAAGATAACTCTGGGTCAAACAGTGATCCTCCGTATCTTATAATGTCTATTTCTGCTTTTGGAGCATTCCAGTGGCTGCTGGCCACAGGCTTCGATCAAAGGCAATTTTCCTTTCTCTGTTTAGTTCCGGTTCCCAACCAGCAGAGAGAATAGCTTTGAAGCTTTCCCATTTTTGTAATAAACAGACACTTCAAATGCCAGTGTTCTGTTCATCATTAAAATTCATCTTATATTTTGCCCATTCCCTCACCCTCCCACGTAGATGACGGTTGGTTCAGGGTAGAGTTCAAATGTCTGTTTTGTCCCATGATCCACAAAGAATGAATGCGGAAAGAGTAATCTTTCTTATTTTGTATGCTGAGTAAGTGGTTGTTAGATTATGTATGAATCTAATGTATCTATAGATAGGAGAATATCATTAGACTAACAAGATATGCCATGAAAGGCATTCCTCCACTTCAGAGTGACCAATACCACCATAAACAAACAAACAAACAACCAAATAAATAAAAAGTGGCTGATAGGGAGTCAATATGATTTTGCATAACGTGCTATATTTATTCACAATGTAATTTTCTGTTCTTAGGAGGACTGCAAATTTTATTTGAAATTTTAGCTTTAACCTAATAAACTACATATAATCTCTGTAAAACCAATGCTGGACAAGAGTGGGCTCTGAAATACCAATACTTATTCATTTTCTCTCTTGTTCTTTCTTCCTTCCCTCCCTTCCTCTCTCCTTTAAAAATCCAGTAAATTTCCAATCATTTTATTAATGAGCTCTAATCCACCCAATCCATGAAGGTGTACTGAAAGTCTATTATGGATAAGGCCCTCTTCAGGGCCCTAGAGACAACGCTGAACAACTCAGTTCATGCCCTCACAGAAATTACGTTCTAATGAACACATGCCATCTTGTTTTTTCTGTTCATAATACTCATTTATTTACAATACATTTAACAAAGTTTTGCTGAACACTTACTATGTGCCAGGCATAGTTTCAAACGTTAGGGATAGAATAGTCAATAAAGCCAAAAAAGTCCTTGCATTTAAGGACGTTACAGATAGTGAGGGGAAGCTGAAATTGACTGCATATGTAAAACAAAAAACATGTCAGAATATGTGTATGTTGTGGAGAAAAGTAAATAAGAGAAAGAAAAACAAGGAGTGCTTAGGGTTGCAACTAAAATATGATGTCTGAATCTAATGAGGAAGGGAGAGATGCTAGCTAAGAATATTGAGGAGAGAAGTAAACAGGTAGGCGGTGCATGGGCCCTGGGGCAGGAGAGTGCCTGGCATTTTCAAGGGGCAGCAAGACAGTCTTGATGAAGAACACACATATTTAGCAATGACATGTCTAAACCACCTTCTATTTGAGGAATAACAAACACTAAATCATCAACTGGAGTAATGCATAAGTGGGCAGATAACACAGAGCTATAGTTGCAAGAGTCTTGCAAGTACTCTTATCACCTAAAATAGATACATAGGATGAAAATGAGTTTAATGGAAATGGCAGCAGGAAAGGTCTTCCTAACCTCTCTTTGTCTGTAGAGCATTCTTTAAAAAACATGCATCCAGATGTTGACTACAAGATAATTAAAGAGCTTTATCCATTTTAATCCAGATGTTGAAAGTATTCAGCTAAAGAAAAATAAGTACTCTCTCTGTCTCTGGAAACAACCAGCTTGTGGGTTCAGTACTGAATAAAATATAATGATTTGACTTTATTTTTTTCTTTTTTATAAAAACTATAATTCTCAAGAAGCTCTGTAATTTCCTAGGTAGCTTATTCCCAAATTCTTCCTGTTTTTCTCCATCCTCTGTAAAATGACAGAAACTGCTAGCTGTACCAAAGTCCTGAAGTTGAGCTGATTTTATAGCAAATGCTAAAAAAATTATAATTTTATGTATTATAAAATCATAAGTATAGCTACAATTAACAGCCCTAAAAAAGACTACACATGGTGACTTTCAGTGCTTTGTGTTGGTTTATAACAAGCATACAGTTTTCATTGTGCCATTATCATTGTTGGTAGTAGTGGGAGTAGGAACTCAAGTCTATATTAAATAAGCTCCTTTCTACTTTGTTTTTAAAAAGCCCATCACTATCAGGCCTGTGAAGACGGATGATTAGAGGGAGAAGTCCTATAGTTTATCAAAGAAACTAATAAAAATATTAGGAGATCATACTAGCATTGTCAAAAACCTGTGCTTTGAGGATGGACCAGAATGTGGATGCCGACAATGATATTTAGAAGCTGCTTAACCTTGGCTGTTACTCAACCCCTCTATCCCTCTGTAAAATGAAGAAAATCATCATATCTCCTCAAAGACCACTTTACAGGAAAAGTCAATATCACCTATGAGATGCTTCATGTAGTCCTTATACTCAATACATGTTAGCTAATATTATAAATAAATAACTCGTAATTTGTTCAGTTACACAAGGATCTGACCAAAAGCTGCTTAATCAGGGATATTACTTTTACATGTATCTTCTTCTGGGTCCTCTTTGCTTTTTGGGGCAGGGTGGCATGTGGGGGGAGGGGGTCAGAGAACAAGGATACTTTTCTGGTTTCACCAGCAGGACACTGAGGGCTACATCAGTTACACCTTGGGCTGTCCATCACCTGAGTCACACTTTCCCAGACTGTCTCTCGGGCTTGTCCTCCCCATAGGAACACAGTTCCACTTGGTGAAAATGAGATTTGCCCTTTGTTAATAAAATTCTACCTTATCTCAAATCAGAATTCTAAAGTGTATTAGTTTTAAAATGGTTAAATCATTTCTTCAATAGTTTAACTTCTTTTATGCAGAGAGCATCCAAGAGGAGAATCGTTATTAAACACTCAAAAGAAAAAAAAGTCTCTCAAAGCAGCACTGGCTGTTTAATAAATAATCCATTGAATTCTTACAGCCCTTTCTTTCAGATAAAAAGCAACAGCGAGGCCCGTTAAAGAAACCCATCACGGCAAAACCCACACCCAACAGAAAGTGTCTAACAGATTGGGATGACGGCACAAAGGGCTGAAAGAAGCTTGTCTTTGTAGAGAGAACAAAGATGTCTCTGGCAATTAGAAGCACGTTTGTCTGTTTTAGCTGCACGCGAGGGGAGTGTGGGGAAACCACAGTGTTGGGGTGCTGTCGGGATGCCCTTCCTCCAAGGCAGGTGGCAGGAGCACATTAGTGGGGGAGAAAATAACAATCAAATCAGTCAATTTGGCATGGCACTATTTTAAATGCATTATATTATAATTGTAGTCTCATGGTTTTTATTGTCCAGCTGTTCTAATGTTTTATTTTTATCTACTATATGGATGTATGTCTGTATGCTGAGATGGAGATGAGCCACAATAGCAGTAAAAGTCTAGAACAAATTCATCTCCCGGGGACCTCTATTAATCTGGCAGGCAAGGCCCTTCACATCTAGGACTGTCTTCCCATTTTAGAGCCTCCTGTCTCTACCCTCACATCTGTACCCTATGCTCTGGCCAAACCAACAAATTTGTGATCTCCAAATTACCCATGCCCTCTGAGGATTTTATCAGCTCTCTCCTCTCCTGGCCGGCCTTGCTCACCACCCACAAGCATGCTTTCTTGCCCAGTGCAGTTCTACTACCAGAAGGCCCTCCCTCAATTCTGCCCAAAGAGTCCCTTCTTCCCTGACTTGTCCCCAGGGTACCACACTTCCCTTGAGCTCAGAACCCTGAACAGCTCTGTGTTTACTCATATGTCCCCCTCTTTGAGATGAGAAATATCATCTCGTGCCAAGACCCAGTATAACTCATGACATAGAGAAGGACTCAAACAATATTAAAATGAATATAAATTAATGAATAAAACCTATCAGCAGAGAGTAATAGGGTGCTTTCGGTTTAAGCTTTCCTTAAACTGGCATTTGCCCTAGAGGTTCCCAGAGGTGAAGATGTTTGGTTTGGGCAGTTAAGGATTTGCCACTCCTCTACCTTTTACCGTTATCCTGACAAGCAGCCAGACCAGGTCCATTTAGAAGCTGTTTTCAGAAAAGGCTCTGTGACAGCAGGTCTGAGGCCAGCCCTCTTGTTTCTCAATAGGATTGAAAGAGCTAATTTATAAAATAGAAGAGAATTCAATATGGAGAAGCTGATTAATCCCATTTCCTTTCCTGCAAAAAAAAAAAAAAAAGTGTATCCAAATCATCAATAGATTGATATAAATTACCAATGATACAAAAAAAACAGGATTTCAGCTGTAGGACTGTTAAAATGAATAACTTCAGGTCAAGAATAAAAACTTTGAGAAAAAAAAAGGAGGGCACCTGGGTGGCTCGGTCAGTTAAGCGTCTGACTCTTGATTTCAGTTCAGTCATGATCTCACAGTTTGGCGAGTTTGATCCTCTGCCCTGAAAGCATAGAGCCTGACTAGGATTCTCTCTCTCCCTCTCTCTCTTCCCCTTCCCTACTCACACTCTCTGTCTCTGTCAAGATAAAATAAATAAACCTTAAAAAAATCTTGAAAAATGAAGAATAATTGCCTGAGGTCCTATCTGACTCAAATGTAACTTTCGAGACTCGTCCTCCAAAAGCACATTGTTGCTGGTGAGCAGACACTGGGCACGGAGATTAGAGGCCAGCTTGAATGCATCCTAATGAGATGACCTGAAATTGTAAAAGCCACAAACCACTCTAGTAACACAGAGGGACATCCCAACACACTCCTTCTTCACTCCAGATAAAAGCATTAGAAAACGAGTCAAGGTTTAAAACATTAGCTCTATGACCACCCTTGAGTTTGCACAAGAAACTGATGGTCTTGGTATTTCACATAAAAAATATTCATTCAATATCTGCCCAATTCCAATCCCTGTGATACCATCATGCACGTGGTTGCCCTCTTCCCAGGAGGGGTTGTCAGTTTAATAAGGGGAGACAGACAAGTAAACGAGTTAATGCAGTAACTTCCCTAAAAATCATTATAGAGGGGGTTTAGGTGGCTGTGGGGCCATTAAGAAAAACAAAGACATTCTACCACAGTGACTGAGATCAGGAAAAGTTTTAAAAAGAAGCACCTCCAGAACAGAGGTATTCAGAAGTGACTGACTGCTTTGAAGCATGGTTCCATTGGAAGTATAGTGGACGAAAGGGCACCAAAGGGTAAGGCCTGCTCTCCAGAAGAGGATGTTTGAAGGACTTGCAGCAGTTGATGGACTAGAGCCCTGAGTGTGTGAAGAGAGTGCTGAGGAGCTGTAGGAGGCTGGGCAGGTAGATGAACCTGATTATTAATGCTTTGATGTACCATACTGGGGAGTGTGGATTCTAGCCTACAGGGATGGGAGTACTTCTTTATAAGATCAGGAAGGGTAAGCGGGCTCAGAAATGAGGCAATTCCTTTACTCTTTAATTTATATTTGCTATGCATTGACCCTCAGACTCTCTTTTGTAATAGAATTTGAAGTAAGCAAGCATTCATGCTGAGCACCAAAAGCTTTTGATATCTGTAACTAACTTCCATTCACTTGGGCCTGTCCTATCTAATGTACTTGAGGCCTTCATGTTTTTAATTGTCTGAGATATTTAAGTGGCTCAGAAACAAACCTGTCCCTTCTTGCCTGATGGTATGTTCCCCCATGTAGACATGGAACATGGAGATCTATTTCCCTTCTTTTGCCTGAACGTGACTCACCCCACCACACAACTTAAGAACTACTATGTTAAAATCTTGCATGATTTTCAAATCCTCACATTTCACCAACATGAGTCCAGAATTCTCCATAAAATATCCAGAGTCAGGCACCAGGCATTTCGTCCCTAGAGGCATCTACATCAGGATTATCTGACTCCCGCCCAGACCTCCTAAATGAAGAAGAATGGAAAGCAGGGCCTGGGACTCTGCATTACGGCAAGGTCTCCAGGAGGTTTTTAATCTCACTGATGTATGTGAAACAAACTGGTCTAGTTCTAGAGAAACTTATGCAAAAACATGATTTAAGTAAAATCAATTTGGACATTTCAGGGAAATAGATGTTTATAGTTTCCCCAAATATAAAGTTCCTAAGCCGAAAAACACAGCACAGTAACTGCTACAAAGGCTTGTGTGTTATTCTGCCAAATCAAATGATCCTTTGGTGGCTCACTTCTCCCTACCTCACATCCTCACTTTTGATGTTGAGGTTACTGACTTCACACCTCTTCCTTCCAATGTCAGTTTCTTTTGCCCAAAGCCTCACTTGAAAAGATTGGGAAAAATGTGTTGGTCTCTATTCTGTCAGCGCAAAAGTCACCTTTCAAGAGGCTTTCATGGACTCAATTGCATACTCTTGGCTTAGCAAGCCATTAAATAAGCATAGTGGGCATTAAGGGGTGTGTAGGAGCTGTGGGAGACCCAAAGAGAATGAAGGCCTCGGACCTGAGTGAAATGGGCTGTAGTTCACCAAGAATGAGGAATGCAGGAGGGCCCTGGGAGGACTCTGGCCAGGAGAGAACTGGCAGTAATGACCTTAAGAGAGAATGTGGCATAATGGGAGTTAAGAGCAAATTTAATATTGTTCAGTGTTCAAAGGAGCCTTTTTCTTTGTGGAGTAAAAATGAAGCTATTTCACTGGATATAAAAAAAATGGCAATATTTCTGACTGTCCCTGTATATTTTTAGCTGTTGAGATGAGATGACTATCTTATAACCATAGTTAATGTATGATTTTCAATGGTTCAGATTTTCCATGTTGCAGATTTGGGTATGACATTTTGGGATCTCTTTGTGTTGAGGAAAGATAGATTTCTTTCTTTGTTAATGATTTAGAATAATTTTTATCTGAGTTCAAACAGATTTTGTTCTTTTTGAAGACCCTTTTCTCTTTTTAAAAAGACAAAGGAAGGGGAAAAAAATAAAGCTGGAAGGCATTTCAAAGCCATCTTGTCCAGTCCCCTGCCCCATGTGGGAATGTGTTTCCATTTGAGCCATTTCGGATACTAATTTGTTTGGACACAAATGCCATGACATTCAAACAGAACATCCAAGTCTGGGTTGCTCCAGACACGCAGATACCAGAGGTGCTAAAAGGAGGAACACAGGAGGTTTTGGGCATAAAACATATGTCAAGTCAAGGCATAAAAATACTAGTTTATTGATTTTAAGGAGCCCATGCTCACTTCCAAGAACTGTAGTGAAAGGTCATCATTTTCTGACCAGTCATCCCCATGCACTGCTACAATTTGGTACTGCACCTTCACATGGGACAATGTTGAACACTGGGAAAGTTTTTACTTTGCAATTCAACAAATGTATACAAAACACTTTTCAAGGTAGTTTTGAAGAAGCCAGTTCATGTATTATGAAAGACACTCTCATATTCTGCTTGCAGGAGGATAAATCGGACAACTTCATAAGACTATAAGCTTTGTGAGGATGGACACTGTGTGCCTTATTCACATGACTTTTCTCCAGGGTCTATTACTGTCTGAAAATAACAGATGTTTACAAATATTTGTTAAATAAATATGAATTAAATGGAATCTGGCTGTAAGTGGGTACCCACCATTTCGCCTTTAGAAAGGTACTTTAAAGAAATACGCATGAAATAGATAAAATATTTAGCTATGTAGATTCTCATTATTATACTGTTAATTGTGTCCCAAAAACTGAGGGATAAAATGTAAAGAAAGGGAGACAGGGGTCAATAGGTTACATGCTTCCAGTTATGGAATGAATAAGTCATGGAGATGAAAGGTACACTGCAGAAAAATTTTTAATGTTTAATTATTTATTTTTGAGAGAGAGAAAGAGAGACAGACACAACATGAGCAGGGGAAGGGCACAGAGAGAGAGAGATACAGAATCCAGAGCAGGCTCCAGGTTCTGAGCTATCAGCACAGAGCCTGACATGGGGCTTGAACTCATGAACCGTGAGATTATGACCTGAGCCGAAGTCAGATGCTTTACCGATTGAGCTACCCAAGTGCCCCCCCAAAAAATTTTAAGTTTTCTTTTTGAGAGAGACAGAGACAGCATAAGCAGGGAAGGGACAGAAAGAGAGAGAGAGGGAGAGAATCCCAAGCAGTCTCTGTGCTGATGGCACAGGAGGTCTTGAACTCACGAAACCGTAAGATCATGACTTGAGATGAAACCAAGAGTTGGATGCTTAACTGACTGAGCCACCCAGGCATCCTATTTAAGTTTTTTCTTAAATAGAGATGTATTAAGCTATGGTACATTCATACAATGGAGTACTGTGAAGTTATTAAAATGGTGTTATATAACTGGAATAAAATAAATTGAGCTAAAGAGAAAACATGATGTTATATAAAAGTATCTGGGGCACCTGGGTGGCTCAGTCAGTTAAGCGTCCAACTTCAGCTCAGGTCATGATCTCACAGTTCGTGAGTTCGAGTCCCATGTCAGGCTCTGTGCTGACAGCTCGGAGCCTGGAGCCTGCTTCAGATTCTGTGTCTCCCTCTCTCTCTGCCCTTCCCCTGCTGCACCCTATCTCTGTCTCTCTCTCAAAAATAAATAAACATTAAAAAATTTTTTAAAAAAAGTATCTGATGACAGAGAAAGATAAACTAGGTTTATAAGTATAAAAGTAGATTACTAGTCTTTAATAACTATCAAAAATGACTATGACATTTATCAGAGGGGGTTGGAATTGTAAACTATTATTTCCTCATTTTTGTTCATTCTCTACTTTCTATCAGGAATATGTATTACCTATTCCATTTGTAGCAAAATGATATTAAAAATATAATACAATTAAAATATTTTCCTCATCTCTCTACCTCTCACCTTAAAATTACACAATGATAACTGGAATGGATACTTCCATTGATTAAGCTGTACAAAAGGTTATTAGTAAATTCCTCAGTCATTATCATTTTCTGTTTAGTTTAGACAGAAATTCAAAGAAAGACTCAGAATGATTAAAAAAAAGGTATAATGAGACACATTTTTAATTTATATTAAGAAATGGAATTTCTGAGGTCTATCAAAACTTTTGGCACCAGTGGAAAAACACAGTGATAAACCACAATTTAATTGAACAAAAGGAGATTTGACTGCAATTCAGAGCTCTGCAGATGGCAAGACTGCTTTATGTGGCCTGTTCTAAGAGCACCTTCTGTTGTTGGCCAGGATGTGAAGTCCCCATCGATGTAAAGGTGCCTTTGAAGGAGAGACATGGATGGGAAAACCCCTAACAAGATACCAAGTGACTATAAGGGAAGATCACTGTGCTCAAACCAATGAAATGAATGGACTGGCACCAATGACTATCATACCTTACCACATGCCAAGAAGCTCACTATCTTAGTCAGCTTGGCCCAGCTATAAAAAAAAAATGCCATAGGCTGGGTGGCTTAAGCAACAAATACTCCTTCTCACAATCTGAAGACCAAGTCCAAGGTCAACATACCAGTGGGCCTCACCAGTGGGTTGAGGACCCTCTTCCTAGCTTATAAACAACTACCTTCTCACCGTATGCTCACATGACCTTTCTTCACTGCATGTGTGACAAAGTTCTGATGTCTCTTCCTGCTCTATAAGAGCACTGATCCCATCATGAGGGCTCCACCATCATAACCGCTTCTAACCCTAATTACTTCTCAAAGGTTCCACCATCTAACTCCATCACATTGGGGGTTAAGGAGTCAAAAGATGAATTTCGTAGGAATGCAAAGATCCAGTCCACTTACCTTTCTTTCTGCTACTTTCCAGCCAGTTGCAGCTGAAAAACCAACTCCAAGAAAAAGATGAATGAGTTTTGCACACGGGGCACAGAACAAAGTCCTGGACATGGAACTGGCTGGTGCACAGCAGAGAGCAAGATAGTGTGTCGTGAAGGAAGTTACTTTCAGGGAAAAGTAGAAGGAGGCAGCATTTACTGAGAATTAAGCACGGCTTCATCTACTATTTGTTCTAAGCCTTGTATGAATGCTATGAGCTAGAATTATGGTCTCCATTTTGCTTATGAGAAAAGAAAGGCTCAGGCAATAAGGTTACATGGCTAAGAAGTGGTGGAATTGACCTCAAAACCCAGGGATGGTTGACTCCAAAGCTAGAGCCCTTTCCACTTAGCAATGTAAATTGATGAAACTTAATTTCTTTGACAGCAGGGAACCTTATCTGTTTCATTCACAAATGTATTCCAGGCATACAGAACTATCCACATAGTGAGTGTTCAGAAACTGCCGAATGAATGAGTAAATAAATAATCAAGACAAAACTATAACCAACATGGAAAGATAAAAAATTCTGCGTCTTTCTTCTTTAGCTGAATCTTCACAGACATTGCAGAGTGAACCCATTAAAAATGGGTAGCTGTGTCTTGGTTTCCAAAGTGGTGAGAGTGACAAAGCACACATATCTCAATATTATTCACAAATATAATTACTTGCTAAAAGATGACTTCACTGGAAAAATATCCGTTCTGGTTGCAAGAATGATTCCCATCTGACAATAGTAACAGGCCACTCAACAGCCACTTTTTCTCCTGAGGCTGCCCATTCAGACTGTCACTTACCCTCACTGCAGCTGCCCACTGGGACAGGAGAGCTGCCAAGCAGAGCTGAGACCAGGGCAAGCTGCCATGAGCCGATGTGGTCGACCTGCTGTCTTCCTCCTTTGCAGCTGGCTTTACACTTTATTTCAGCACTGTCCTTGAATATGGTTCAAGCACAGTGGTTTACCATTTCAGTCAGTCCCCTATTCAGCACATTCCCAATTTAATTTAAATGATGCCAAACAGCATTTATAGTCATCTCACATAGGCACTTCTTCCAAGCAAGTTCTTTTGAAATCTGTCCCCATGCAATTTTCATTAGAGACTTGAGTTAAAAATCCCACCTCCCCCACCCAAGGACAGTGTAAAAGACCAGAATTGACTGAATTGTGACAGATTAATTATTATTTGTGTGTGTCCATGACAAGACTAGATCTCTCAGACCTGAGTACATTTGCGTCTGTCACCTAGAATCACCTTTGCCTTTCAGGTGCCAAATTATAAGACAACTTTGATGAAAGCGTGTGGACTCGATGCGCTACAATTCTCCATTCTATAAATTGGGACCAACATAAACTTACTCTGGTGAGTAATCAATGAAATAACGCAGGGTCTGTGGTCCTCTCATTCCAGGAACAGTCATCAAGGACCTGAGAGAACACACACCTTCCTCTAGTCACACAGCTTGTGGGCAGCACCTCTGGAATTAGCACCCAAGTTCCCAGCTCTGTATCCACTGGTTCTCCTGTCAAATGTCCCAACTTTAGAATGGAATGATAGCACATTTTGTATCATAACCTGGCATTTTTTGATCTAAAAAGCCAATCAAGTGTGTTTTTTTTAAAGAAAGAATATAAAAATTATATCTTAATCCAGTGCTTTATTCTCAGGATGCTGAGATACTTCACCCCCTACTTCCACCATTTTGTAAGTCATAATATGAGCCTAGAGGATAATTCTTTGTGTTATTCATGGAAGAGTAACTCATCCTAAATTCAAAAAGAAGGTGTATAAAAATGTTTTCTCTTTCTACAGAAGAAAAAAAAAGCTTCAATTTTTTTTTTAATTCAAATAAATGATGCCCAAACCCGATCCTGCATTGGGGTACAAATTTACCCCAGTACAAATTTGTACTGCCAGATATTTTAGGAAGTATTTAGGTTCAAATCTGTACTGCCAGATATTTTAGGAAGTATTTAGGTTCAATCAAAATATTACTCTAATAGGTTCACAATAAATAACTCAAAAAGAATCAATCCAATGTGGGCTGTTCTGTTTTCTTGACGGCCAACTTCATTGCAGAATTCACAAACCAAGTGTCAAGTAACGTGGCATGTGAAATAATCAAGAAAAAATGTTAAAACAAAGGAAGAGGAGCAACATGAGGATGGCTGCTGGGGCTGACCATCTGTGGAGCGCCAGACACTGCCCTGGACTTTGCTGCTAATACAGCAGCCCTCATATCTGAAAGGTAGTCTGTTAACACAATCAGCAAGTTAATCAGTCTTCTGGGGTTAGACAGATCTGCATTCAAGTCCTGGCTGTGACACTTCTTAGCCCTGTGACCTCAAGTAAATAAACATTTAAATGTCAGTTAGCACATGTAAAGGGGATGATAATGGTAGTCTTACAAGGTTACCATGAGAACTGGAAGAGATAATATGAGAAAAAAACTTAGGGAACTGCTTAGCACATGACAAGCACTCAAAAAATGTCATATGTTTATTTATTTGCTGTTTGTTTGTTTAAACAGCTGCTTAATACCAGGTTGATTACATATCCAGTTGGCATGTTCCTGAAACACTGGTGGCTGAACAAGATGGACTTCCTGTTTCAAGCTCCTATCATCAGTGTTCATGGACTTTAAGGAGGCTACCCCAGCATTTGAAAGACAATGCACACCAATTAGATTCCATTCATTTTTGCAGGTAACTTATTAGCTCTAGGCCTGGGACAAGTCATTTGAACTCTCTGAATTTTTGGTTTCCTCAACTACAAAAGTGAGGAAAATCTCTAAGAGATGTTGTAAGATTGACTGAAATAACATGTAAACAACTTGGAACAGTGATAACACAGTTAACTTTCATCAAGCCCTTTTGTAACTTTTGTTTACAGCATGGTAAAAGCTATACCTGGATCACACATATCATTCCTATTTTATAGGAGAAGAAATGGAAGTACAGAAAGGTTAATTCTCATGCTCAAGGTTACATAGTTAACAGGCATCAGAACTAGGAACTGAGCCCATTCTGTCTCACTCCAAAGGCTAGTGCTTAATTACCATCTCCTTATACCACCTCTCCTGGTTCCTTAATTAACACAAGTCACAGTTCAATTCAGTGTCTACATAGTAAATTCACTAAGTATTTGATTGGTTCCCTAAATTGTGTCCTCTATGAAATTTCTTCATCCCGATACCAATACCAATCTTTGGACCAGTGGAGTGTGCTCTGGAATTGCTTTCAAAATCAGTATAGCACCAAGATGCGACCACCCACCAACAGACACATACACAGGTACACGAACACGTGCACACACACACATACAAGGACTAGGGACTGGCTGAATTCATTAAAAAATTGTACATGCAAGAAGCAAATGCAGTCACTTACTGAAGTTCTGGAAATCAGCTAAGTTTCCTCTAAAAATCTTTTAGGATTTAGGAGAAATAACAAGTTCTAGGAATACAAAGGCAAGATCTTCCTCTTACTGTGGGTGAATGCTATTATCTATCACTGGTGGGAAATGGGAAGGGCTTACACTACATAAAAGATGTTCCTGTGTTGTTTGCTTCAATTTAGAACCCAGCAGTGTCTGTTTTGACCAGAGGAGTTTTCTCCCTCTTCTTATCCCCACTGGCAGAAAGAAGATGAAGCTCTTTGGAGAAATACTGTGCTGATATTTTCTTGATACATCAGGCTAGAATGTCTTACTGAATCTTTTAACTCCATAAAACCTGAGTTAAAGGGTGAGTACAGTAGTTGCCCCGTATCTGCAGGGACCCAAGTGCATTTCTGCAACCATGGATAGTAACATATCCACATGTATCCTGTACATACCTACCTATGATAAAGTTTGATTTATAAATTAGGCATAGTAGGAGATAAAAAATAATAACTAATAATATAATAATTATATTACAATAAGAATTATATGATTGTGGCCTCTCTCTCTCTCAAAATGCCTTACTGTACCGTATTCACTCTTCTTCTTGCGCCGTGCGAGATGATAAAATGCCTGTGTGATGGGAGGAAATGAGGTGAATAACATAGGCACTGTGCTGCAGCTTTGCACTACTACTGACCTTCTGATGATACTCCTGAAAGAGGACCATCTGCTTCCAGACTGGTTGACTACAGGTAACTAAAACCACAGAAAGCAAAACCACAGATACAGTGTGACTACTATACCTGCTTACTAACTGACTTATGTTCCTGGAGAAGGACAACAATCTTCCTGGTCACTTCAAAAATCTGCTGTTTTGCCCAAAATATAGTCTGGAAGCAGTGATTAGAAGCAATCAGTAAGAATTGGGCCATTATGGTTTTGGATCCAGTCACACAGCCGTAACTTGCTCTGCAAGCTCTGTACCCATCACATGATTACCTACCAGCTCCACTCTGCTCCTTATTATGCATATGAGCACTTGAGAAAGTCACCCAACTTCTTCAAGCCTCAGTTTTCTCATCTATAAAATAGAGATAACATAGCTCTTCATAAAGTTGTTGTATATATTCATGTACATAAATTAATATTTGTAACGGCTCAGAATAGTTGGCACATGGTACATGCCATGTAAATGATTGTTTATTAAATAAAATATCTAGTCTAGCAGCTGGCAAATATCTATCACTGCCACCATCATCATCAATGAGTCGGGCACTATGTTCAACATAATGAGAGAAAACAAAGATTAAAAACAGATAGTCCCTCTTGTTAAGGAACTTAGCTCTAGTGGGGGGAAAAATGCAGCATGTGGGAATGAATCCTGCCAGTTACTGACCTTGAATTACCAGCAATTCTGACAGCCCTTCCCCAGTCCTGCCATTCCAGAAGAGACCCATCATTAGTTGTAACATAATGATGACATTCTTTAAATAAACAGACCTAGGAACGGATACTTCTTCCATGTTTCAGAGTGATATGAAAAGTGCAAAAGACAATGGACATGAAACAAAGAAAGAGATTAATTCTACTTAGACTCATTAGGAGATACTTAAAGGAGGAAGTAGTATTCAACAGAGTCCTTGAAAGACAAAAAAATTAAAATGCGTAGTAACATGGATGGAACTGGAGGGTATTATGTTAAGTGAAATAAGTCAGTCAGAAAAAGACAGATACCATATGTTTCCACGAATAGGTGGACTTGGTGAGACTAAGCAAAAACCAGGGGGAGGGGAAGAGGGGAAAGAAAAAAAAGACACAGAGAGGGAGGGAGATAAAACATAAGAGACTCTCAAAGACTAAGAACAAACTGAGGGTGAGGGAGATGGGGGGGGAGAGGGGGTGATGGGCATTAAAAAAGGGCACATGTTGGGATGAACACTGGGTGTTTTATGTAAACCAATTTGAAAATAAACTATTTTAAATTAAAATAAATAAATAAATAAATAAAACATTTAAAAAAAAATATTGTATTGGGACTTCTTTTTATAGCTATAAGAGTTACTGGTTCTAGACTTCAATAGGCCCGCCCACTGAAAAAACTATAAAACTGGACAAAACATATGAGTCAACTCTTTTTAGAACTTGGCTAGCAAGCAGTGAAACTGCATGATGCTTGAGATAAGGAGAACATCACCCGCTTAGGAACAATTTTCTGGCCACTGTACAGTGAGCGAGAGATGCAATCCACTGCACTGGTGAGAAAGAGATCACAGTTTGGACATCTGGAATAGCTGAACTCTGAAAAGCAGAACCCCAGATACTTGGGAACTGAGCAGAAGAGTCCCCCAAAGTCTAGTGGGAGTTTCCCACAGGGCTTTGGCTAAAGACTGGACTGTGATTACACGGGGTAGAGAATGTGAGACCTACTGGCTACTACAGAGTTGCGATCAGAACAAAGAGAATAGCAGTCAAGCAGTGCTGGGGAACGCTGGAGGTCAAATCTAGACTGGGAGGCTAAAAATCATTAATACCTCATTAACATCCCAGATGTAGAGGTGAGACACCAGAAAGGCTAAACCAAAAGAGTAAAGACTGCATCCTAAAATAAGGCATACTCTACACCTATCCTAACAAAGCCTAACACCAATACCTAACAAGATCTGTCAACGGAAATAAAGTTTGGAGCCTAAGATCCACCAAGTTAGACCAGCTAAGGGAACACCACAGGCTTTTCACTGATGCACTCTAGATAAGCATAAAACTGAATCTATACAGGCTGAAAGTGACTAACCAGTAAGTTAACTGCCTAACAGAACAAAAATTTACATCTTACATCTTCAGAGGAAGATAACAGACAGAACAGTTTATTAAATGTATTCTTACCAATATCCAGTACAAAACCAAATATTACTGGAGAGACACAGAGAGTGAGAGAGACAGAAAGTGAGAGAGACAGAGAAAGAGAAAAGAAAAATGACAATGTGTGACCCATACTCAAGAAAGAAGCCATCCCTAAAAATCAACGCTAGAGGTTGGATTCAGCACATAAGGATATTAAAAAATGCATGAATAAATGTTTAAAGAAATAAATAAAAATATTTAATAATTAAATACTGTCTCAATAATATTAAATCTCATTAGAAAATAAAATCTATTTTTATCGGCTAGCATTAAGTGCTGTTAAGAGAACCAAAAGATTAGCCACAAACTGGGAGAAAATATTTTCCAAAATACCTATCTGATACAGGATAGATAACCCAAACACACAAAAGACTCTTACAGCTCAACAGTAAGAAAACAAACAATCAAATTAAAAAGTGGGAAAATAATAGAACAAATACCTCACCAAAAATATTTAGATGGCAAGCATAAGAAAAGATGTTTGACATCACATATTATTAGTGAACTGCAAACTAAAAAAAGGAGATACCATTATATACCTATGAGAGTGGCAAAAATTAAAATAAACCTGAAAACATCAATGGCTATTAAGAATATGGAATAACTGCTGAGAAATGAAAATGGCATAGCATTTTGGAAGACAGTTTGCCAATTTCTTACAAAGCTAACCATAGTTTTACCATACAATCCAGCAATCAGACTTCTAGGTATTTACCAAACTGATCAGAAATTTATATCCACACAAAAGCTCTTCAATTTAAAAAACATAGATCACAGGGCGCCTGGGTGGTTCAGTCAGTTAAGCATCCAACTTCAGCTCAGGTCATGATCTCATGGTTCATGGGTTCAACCCCCACAATGGGCTCTGCGTTGACAGCTTGGAGCCTGTGGCCTGCTTTGGATTCTGCATCTCCCTCTCTCTCTGCCCATTCCCTATTCATACTCTCTCTCTTGAAAACACATAAACATTAAATAAATAAATAAATAAATAAATAAATAAATAAATAAATAAATAAATAAAATTTAAAAACATGGAACATTACAGCACAAAGACCAAATCTTAATACGTGCAAATTTTAAAAACCACTTAGGAAATTGGGAAAGTCCCAAGATGAAATACAGAAATGATAAAACAACAAACTGTATTATGAATGTGTAGAACAATCTCACTGGAAGGGCTCAGGGTAAAGTGTACTGACCTGTGTAACTGTGAAATGAGTGAAATCTATTTGACTACAGGCAAAAAAACCCTAAATGTAAATCCTGGGCTCCAGTTGATAGTAGTTCCCCATGTGAGTATAGGTTAATAGTTCTGAAGGGGATATGCACGTATACTGGAACTGAACAATTTAGTAAATGGTTGGAATGGTAAGTTACGGATACACAAGGAAAAGACGCTAGAGTGATCCATGTGATAATGACTCAGAGTTGGAGACCTCAGTGTCCACTCATGTTTATCTTAAATATAAACATAGATGGGTACATATATAAATATTTATAGATATGTGTATATGCACATGATAGTATATATACATGTATTTCCTTGGTCTGTCTGCTGAGAAGACCCAGAAATAACAGCATCTAGTAACAGTGAGCACACCTGGCACCTAGATCTCAGTTTATTTTGTAAATACCATTCCCCACTGAGAGGAACTAGTATTCCTTAAAGAAATATCTGAGTCTGGGTCCGAGGCAGGAAATATACAAAATGAGCCTTGATCATCTTGTAGTACCAGAAAGTCAGGAACAACTTAAAAAAGAAAAAACGGTCCACAATGATGGAAGTATAACAACGGAACAGAGGAGCAAATCAAAGTGCTCCCTGTGCCCAAGGCTGAAAAAATGTGAGCAACAAAATAAGTAGTATTGGATTATAAACCACAGTTTAAAATAAGTATCTTTCAGCCCACACTGAAATAAAGAAAAGATTATAAGTAAATAAATATGATATGAGACAAATCTTCTATGCATGTGGATACTTCACCCTCAAGGAAGAGGAAGCATGGATGCCCATTCCTTATGTAAGGGCTGCAGATGGTGATTTCATTCCAAAGAAGGCAATATGGAAACAGGAAAAAGACAGTAACTTTACAGTAGACAAACTTGACACAAATTACACACACTACCTCAGCCAGCCAGGTGGTCAAAGTCGGCATCACATGTCATAAGCATATTGACTGTAGGTACGCTGGATAAGATGTGATGAACACAGCAATTTACCTCTGTTGTCTTCCTTCCAAGAATATATAAACCCAACATAACCATGTGAAAAGCATCAGAAAAATTCCAATTGAGGGACATTCTACAAATTTTCGAAATTATGAAAGTCACTAAAAACAAAGTCTGAGAAACTATGACAGGCAAGAGTAGTTAGAAGTACATGACTTCTAAATGTACTGCGATACCCCTAATTGGATCCTGCAACACAAAAAGGACTCTAAGTAAAACTAAGGAAATCTGAATGAAGTATGGACTTCAGTTAAAAACAGCGTAGTCAAATTTGTTTTGTTAATTATGACTAATGTAAGATGTTAAAAATAGAGGAAAGTGGTTATATGTTACATAAGAACTTTTTGTACTATCTCTGCTACATTTCTGTAAATATCAAATTGTTCTAAAATAGAACATTTATTTTTTTAATATAATAAAACTTACAATGCCATCAAAACCATAAAATTCTTTGGCATAAGTTCAACAAGAGATGCAAGACCTCTACTCAAAAAGTAAAACTCATTTCTCACAGAAACTGACACACAGAATCAATATAATGCCAGGAAAAAACCTTAGAAGTTTCTTTAACAAATGAAACTATCAAGCTGATTCTAAAGTTTAAAGAACCTAGGATTCCAAAACAACTTGGAAAATGCAGAACAAAATTAGAGGACTTTTATTATCATAATTAAAGATAAATTACAAGGCTACAATAATCAAGAGAATGTGACATTGGCATACATATAGAATGTAGGCAGTGGATCGAAGGAGATAATCAAGAAGAAGATTTACATATATATGATACATTGTTTTTTTGTTTTTTGTTTTTTTTGTTTTGTTTTGTTTTGTTTTTGACACAAGGGCCAAAGCAAGTCAATGGTTACAGGGTAGCCTTTTTGTAAAATGATAGGTAACAATTAAATATTCATATAAAAATGAATTTCACCCCCCACCTTATGCCATTCACAAAACTAATTCAAAATGAACCATACACCTTAAATTTAGAAGCTAAAACCATAAAACTTCTAGAAGAAAACAATGGAAAAAATATCCACAATTTGAAGGTGCTCAAAATACTTTAAATGGGACACAAAACATTAATAGAAGGACAAACTATCAAGTAAAACACATGTAAGTGACCTGAAGAAGACACATTAAGAACGAGGACATATAAATGGGCCGCACGCATGTGAAACGATGTTAAACATGACACAAGCAAACTGCAGTCACAATGATCCACAACCGCACACCCACTTCAATGACTGCCAGTGAGAAGACTTGGCAATAGCAGTATGGTCAAAGTGGGGAGCAGCTAGAATTCCTGTACGTTGCCAGTAGAATTGTAAAATTAAATCATCACTTCAGGGAATTATTAGACCACTTCTTAGCAAGTTAAACATACACTTACCTTATGACCCAGTAAATTTACTCCTGGGTACTTTACCTAAGAGATACGAAAATGTATATCCACAAAAAGCCTTGTACAACAATGTCGGTAGTGGTTTTATTCATAATGGCCCCAAACTGGAAACAACTCAAATGTCTATCAACAGATGAACGGGTTAATAAACTACAGTGTATTTACACAATGGAATACTACTCAGCAATAAAAAAGAACAAAGCACATACCACAGATGAATCAAATGAACATGCTGAGTATAAAAAGACAGTCAGAAGAGGATCTATACTGTATGATTTCATTTACATGAAGTTCTAGAACTGGCAAGAGTACTCCCATATACAAAACAGTAAGTGCTTGATAACAGGAGTAACAAGTTGGCTGCAAAGGAGCCTGAGAAAACTCTCAGAATGATTAAAATATTCTGTATCTTAATTAGGGTGGTGGTGACATTGTTGTATACCTTTATCGAAATACATATACTAATATATATATATACATATATATATGTGTATTATTGTATGTAAATCAAGCAAAAATGTTCACAACTAAGTGTTTAAAAATACATGTGGTGGGGCACCTGGGTGGCTCGGTTGGTTGGGTGTTGGACTTCGGCTCAGGCCATGATCACTCTGTCTGTAAGTTTGAGCCCCATGTCAGGCTCTGTGCTGACAGGCCAGAGCCCGCTTGGTCTTCTGTGTGTGTGTCTCTCTCTCTGCCTCTTCCCCACTTGCACTCTGTCTCTCAAAAATAAAAAAAAAGGTTTAAAAACATTTTTTTAATAAAAAAACATACATGTGGTGTGAGGAAAGGGACTGCAGTGATAGACTAGCAGGTGGTGGGAAATGTAGAGAGACAGCAGGACCTAGCCTCCTCCTACGTCCTATGTATTCTGCCAAGGTCTGAGAATCCCGTGACAGGGGATCTAACACAGCTGCCACCCTCACTGAAACTACGGGGTAGTGAAGTAAGCAAATAATTAAATACAATGAGAAAAATGCTCTGATAAGACTTGTGTAGGTATCATGGGAACAGTGGAGAGGGTGAATGACTGTCTGTCAGTAGGAAGGTTTCACAGGGAGGTGACAATCAGAATTTTAATAGAAAAAAATCAAATATGCCCAAGGAAGGAAAGTTACAGTGGTAGTGAGAAAGAAAATTACTAGCAAAGGCAAAGAAGTGGAAAATAACACAGCTTGCCTGGGGAACAGAAGAGAGACCAAAAGAGATGAACAGAGACAGAAGGAGAAAATAGACAAGGACCTTGTGGGGCCCATACATCAAGGGATTCCAATTTTACTCTGCAGATGTCTAGGAGGCAATCTCCTGAGAATCGTGTGGTCAGGTATACGCATGCTGGCATGGATTAGAGAAGAAGTAGGGAAAGTAACCAGAGGCCACGGGAGACTGAGAAAGTAACTGAGGCAAGGGATAAGAACCGGAACTGCAGACTGGTAAGGAGGCAGTGAATTGAAGGAGGGGCAGAGTTCATCACCTGCTAAAGTGCCCAAAGCAGATCACAAATTCAAGTCCATTATTCCTCCTGGAATGAAATCTGTCCTAACACTCAACCTTTTTCAGCTATTAAAACTGAATTCAGTGTAGCAAGTTATAGAGCCACAAGAAGAGCCAGAGCCTCACTGTGACTGGTAAGAAAGTGATATGACTCTGAGCATTAGCTCCTTCAAATTCCCCTTTAATACCAAGGCACCTGGCAGGGGTTTCAGAGTGATCGTCCCCGTGTTCCTGGGAGTGACTGCCTTTCTACAACATACTGGATGGGAAACTTGTTTTTCACCATGCTGCTTGGTCTTGGCTGATTGCAATTCCTGTGCACCTCATCTTGCCATTCATCTGTTTCCCACATCTCCAGCTCTCCTAATGCTAATGAGATCCAATTGCAGAATGAGCCACGCTATTTAGTGCCTGGTGGCAGCATGGACAAGAGGCGATCCCCTCATGTTGTGGCATGTTTAACTACCCAGAGGAAAACAGGAACAATTCAATGTCTGAATATTTAGTGGGGATGGAAATGTTCCAAGTCACTCATCCGCTGAGTGTCCTGAGAATGAAAACACAATCCAGGGTTACTTTTGATGAAGAGTGTGGTAATGACTACTTCCAAAAGTCCAGCATTTATCCATCCTGGAAATAATGACGAAGCCCTGCAATGGGCTGGGCCCTGTGTGCGGGGAGCCACCAGAGGAGGATACAGAAGCCAGTTCACATGCTCCCCTCACAGCTTCCCGAAGGCAAACAAATGCTTCCTCCCTAGCTCTCGTGCAATGCGGGTCTGGCTAGGACCCATGGGCAGACAGGGGCAGGGATGTGATGGATGATCCTAGCACTCAGGGTGCCAGAGATTCTCATCTCAGAGACTCTGATGTCCTATATGCTGGCATATAGGAGCAGAGAAACCTTTCTGCTCTCAGAGACGAGTGGGAGAGGTAAATCATTGACCTCTCAGACTCTAATATCTGAGACTGTGGGGGAAGCATGCCTTTCCCCTCACCTAAGCTTCTTCAACTATAGGGATGCCCCTTCTTCCTCCTAGGGAGCCTTCCTTCTCTACCTTGCTTCTTAATCCACACATACTCCACTCAAACAGCATCTCCTCCATAAAGCCTTTCTAGTGTCTAGTAAGAAGTTCCTATGACCAAGGTTAAAGAGGTTGCTGTCTGTGTTCTCCTGTTGGATTTGACGATTTCCTGTCTCACATTTAGGTCTGTCAGAATGACTAAAATTAACAACTCGGAAAACAACACATGTTGGTAAGGATGCAGAGAGAGGGGAACCCTCTTATACTGTTGGTGGGAATGCAAATGAATGCAGCCACTCTGGAAAACAGTGTGGAAGTTCCTCAGAAAGTTCAAGATAGAGCTACCCTACAACCCAGCAAGTACAATATTGGGTATTTATCGAAAGGATACAAAAACAATGATTCAAAGAGGCACATGCACCCCAAAGTTTATAGCAGTGCTATCAACAGTAGCCAAATTATGGAAACAGCCCAAATGTCCATCAACTCAGGAATGTATAAATAAGATGTGGTGTATATATACGTGGAATACTACTCAGCCATCAACGAGAATGAGATCTTGCCATTTGCAATGAGGTAGATGGAACTGGAGTGTACTATGCTAAGCGAAATCAGTCAGAGAAGGACAGATATCACATTATTTCACTCATAAGTGGAATTTAAGAAACTAAACAGATGAACACAGGGGAAGAAAAGGAAAAATAAGAGAAGATAAAAATAGAGAGGGAGCCAAACCATTAAGAGACTCTTAAACTATAGAGGACAAACTGAAGGTTTTTGGAGGGGAGAAGGGGAGTAGGCTAAATGATTGATAAGCCTTAAGGAGGGCACTTCTGATGAGCACTGGGTGTTATCTGTAAGTGATAAATCACTAAATTCTACTCCTGAAACCAATACTACATTATGTGATAACTAACTTGAATTTAAATAAAACCTTGGGAGAAAAAAAATGGAGTCTGGAAAAATTATGTATACAAAATATATACAGGGGCCAGCCATAGTGCAAAGTCTGAAAGGAGAGGATGCTGTCACTCAGTTATTCACCCATTCATCCATTTAGCATTTATTAGTGAACTCTGACTGGGGGCCAGGCTCAATTCTCAATGTTGAAAATTCATCTGGGAGCTTGGGAGACATGGCCCTAACCTACACAGACAAGCAGGCTAGTGAACAAGTACTAGCCTCTCTCCCGCGAACACACCTGCCTTCAGAAAACAATGATCTGCTGCGTTGGCAACTGCAGCACCTGTGTTAGCTTGACCTGTTGATTCGGTCTCAGGAAGAGTGAAGGTTTTAGGACACACAAATAGAAAAACCCTGACAGGGATTTTCATACAGCGGAGAGAATCACAACTCTACCTATTTTGATATACAAATAAGGCTTTTTCTTTTCTGTTCTCACTATAGGCTAGATAAGAATCTTCCTCGAAATTTTATATCTCTGGAGCTAAGAGCACGATGTATTTTTCTGAAATTTTTTTTCCATTTACTTCTCCACAGAAAGAAATGTTTCTTTCTAAAAGAAAAGAGCATTTCCTGGTAAGTTATGCATCCCCTAGAAATAATGATGAGCTGAATTATTCTACATGTTTTTAATGTTTATTTATTTTTGAGAGAGACAGAGCATGAGTGGGGAAGGGGCAGAAAGAGAGGGAGACACAGACTCTAAAGCAGGCTCCAGGCTCCTAGCTGTCAGCACAGAGACTGACACTGGGCTCAACCCCACACACTGGACCTCGAGATCATGATCTGAGCTGAAGTCACATGCTTAACTGACTGAGCCACCCAGGTGCCCCAATGAGCTGAATTATTCTGATCAAGCCAAATGCTACAGTATTTACCACATCAGTGAAGTGAAAAGATTGTTTGGATGTGTTTTTCCTTTAAGAACTAGTTAGAAAATTCAGAGAAGGGATTTTCAGATATTCATGTCATTTCCTAGGGTTGTGGTCTCTAAATTTGAGTGGATATGACCTCAGCTTGATCTTGTTATAGCTGTTTTCAGCCTTCTGCTCAATGAGTGATATGGTTCATTAGTAATCTTTAATAAGTGAACTAAATGTAGTTTTCTCTGAGAAGAAGGTATGGTGTTTTTTTTGGAATGAGAGGTGGTTCCCTGGAGAGACAGAGAATGGTCAGAAGGTCAGAGACGGTGGGTCTATGAGTGCAGAAGTCAACCTTACCTACACTGTGGAAGGTCGGAGTAGGCAGGAGAGGTGGTGGTTAAAGCCCACCAACCACTGCCCATCACCAGGCCCAGCTCAGGCCACCAAGAGACTCTCATCCTTACTCATCCAAGGAATACATGGAAGAGGTCCTGGAAATTGTTGGTCCTATTGGGGAACAGTCAAGTACCCTGTCTGCCTCCTGCAGGAGACAGACAAGGACCTGAAGGATCTCTAATGTACCAGGACCATGAGAGAAATGAGCTCTAGGTGGATGGGAGATGTGCAGTGAATGCAGGAAAGAAGAGATGAAATGTGAGCGAACTCAAAGGGCAAGTAGAAGTGAGCCAGGTGAGCAGGGCTGTAAACACTCCAGGGAGAGAGGAGACAGCACTCGCAAAACTACAGGATGTGAAGGGTTCCTACTGCTAACCGCAGGTCACTCCCTTGGCTTAAGGAGTGTGGGTGATGAAGAGGCCTGATGATGCCTGCTTAACACTAATCCATACCAGGAAATAGCAATAGTCCACTTGAAAGTCCTTCTGTGTGAGCCTTCTTACTTCAACTCTGTGAGCCTCCGTTTCCTTATCTGTAAAATGGGGATGACAGCACCTGCTCTACACAGTTATGAACGTAGTAGTAATCCACACAATACTCACGGCCCTGTCCCCATGGACTTTATATCCTAAGAAATAATACATTCAGTATGCATGGCCCAGTGACCAGCACAGCCTAAGTCCTTAAAATATAACTGCTCTCTCCTTAAAAAAAAAAAAAAAAAAAAAAAAAAAAAGATTTCTGCCACCATCATTATGATTACTCCCTGGCTTTTTCTCAAGAGCCAAATGTTCTTTCTACCAATCTGCATTTTCTGGGAACCCCAAAAATAACACTGTGTAGCTTTCTGATTATTCTAGCTTTCCAAATCCACGCTTCAATGTGAAGGTATAACCTTATGTGCCTATTCAGTGATAATTAGAAAGCACATTTATTTCCCTTTTAATTGGTAGACTAGAGACGTCCCATGGGGAGAGACATGAACAACCCAGAGAGTAAAACTATTTATACAAGGAAATCAACCCCTATAAATTAACAAGGAAATCAAATGAACTAGAAAGAACTTCCTATGCTTCTCAAGTTTTAAGGAAATAGTCCGTCCATCTGATACTAACCAAAGTCATAAATAAAATATTAGCAAATTGAATCCAGCACTAAGTTTAAAGAATGAAAACTGATGTCAGTGCCAGAATGGTTTTATATTAGGAAATGTATTAATATAATTAATTTCATCAATGTACAGAGAGGTAAGAGGAAATGACGGCTTTGAGAATGCGGGGGCAGTTTCCTGGAGTGGTGGAGGCTGGAGCTCTAATGGCAGGGGCTCCATCAGTGAATCAGTTGAGGAACAGGACAGCAGCTGCAGGGGAGTCTTTAGAGGCTTGGTATAAATGATCACAGGAAAAAGAGAGATGGAGTGGTAACTTGAAGCAAGGGCACAAGACGCAAAGGATAGTGTGTGTGTGTGTATGTGTGTGTGTGTGTGTGTGTGTGTATGTGTGCGTGCATGCATGCATGTGCTTTAAGGCAGCAAATATTAGAACACATTTACAGCCTATAAGAAAGGAACTACTTTCCTAGAGGGAATATGTATGTAAATATTAGAAAAGGAAAGGAAAAGAGGTGAACTCACTAGCAATGGATGATTGAGGAGACGCTGTCTAAGTGGTTAAGAGCTCAGACTCTGGAGCAAGACTGATGGCTTTGAATCCTGTCTCCACCATTTAATAGCTGTGTGACTTTAAACAACTTACCTAACCTTTCCATACCTTACATCCTCACCTGTATAATGAAAATAATAGTGATGCCCTCCTCACAGAGTTGCCATACGGATTAAATGAATATTCCTAAAATGCTTAAAATAGTTCCTGGCATTGTGTTAAGTAAGACAAATAAAGTCAATGTCTTCAACTAAGTACAGACTACTTCATACTACTAAGTATAACACTCGGTCCTACTAAATACAGAATAGTTATTATAGATCTATATTATATCACAAACTAGATACAATTTTTTTTTCTGATTGGGTACGCTGGGTGACAGAAGCATGGAAACGAGGAACTGAGAGGCTGTCAGGCAATCAGAGAAAGAATGGAGACCAGGAGTTGCTGATGTCACCTACAATCAAAAAGGGGGTTCCATGGAATCATCCAGAAATCCTAAAGTTCCACTTTGTCCCAGAATGACCCTGGCCATAACGACAAGAAAGAAGTGAAGTATAATGGAAGAAGGAGGCACAGCAAACTAGAGTGGGGCCCAGAAGAGGACAGAGTCCGAGAAAACAGGACTCAAAATGGACCTTCATGCTTTGTGCTGTATACTTAAGTATTATCGGAACCTACAAAAATGAAAATGTATTAATATAATATTTACTGTCTATAAAAAGTAATAAAGTGCAATATGTTGCCATCAGGGAAAAAATGATTAAAGGGTGTGCGGGATATCACCGTATTATTTCTTATAACTGTATGTGAATCTATACATGCCTCAATAGAAATTTCAATTAAAAACTAACAAGAGTGTGCATGAAAGAAAACCCTACATTGTTTTCCTCACTCTGATTCTAGCCACCACTGCAGAGAGGGGCAGAGGATCATATATTTTATAGAGACAAATTAAATCACGACAGAAGACACATTTCTCTCAACATGTGATGATGCACAGGGGAAAAGGCTGGCAGACTGTCCCTCAAAGGCTTATCGGAATATCCTTTTCTTTGGTCTCTTTGCCATCCATTGTCTTTCTTCGGTTCTGCAGCTCAGACCCCTGGTGCTGTCGGTGTGTGAAGAACTAGCCCAGAACTCAGAGGAGAACACAGAGGAGCCAAATTCACAACATCTGCGAATGAACCCACAATGCCGGCATAGCCAGGTAGCTAAGAACATAGGTTTTGTTCAAAAGCAACCTTGGGTTCAAAATCTCTACTATCACTTACTGTGTGCCTTTGGGCAATCTTCTTTACCTCTCCAACCTCTGTTTTCTCATCTGGAATAATGAGATTGTAACAGTACCACCGGTGTGCCTCGGTGACTCAGTCGGTTAAGTGTCCGACTCTTGGTTTCAACTCAGGTTGTGAGATCGAGCCCTGCATCAGGCTCTGAGCTGAGTGTACACCCTGCATGGGATTCTCTCTCTCACTCTCTGCCCTTCCCCTTCCCTGCTCCTGCGTGCATGGTCTCTCTCTCAAAATAAATACACATTTTTTAAAAAATAACAGTGCCATCATAACCGGAAGATGAAATGTCACAGAGGCTTCAAGATAAACCTAAAGGATTGAATAAGTACATTGATGTCTACTGCCACCTGAAACTTCACAAAAAATAATAGTTAAGGAATAAAACAAGTATGAGATACAAGGCCAAAGAGAATAAAGAATAGACAAAAGGGGAGAGAGACACTAACAATACTTTTTTAAATATAATTTACTGTCAAGTTGGCTAACATACAGTGTATACAGTGTGTTCTTGGTTTTGGGGGTAGATTCCCGTCATTCATCGCTTACATACAACACTCAGTGCTCATCCCAAAAAGTACCATCCTCAATGCCCATCACCCATTTTCCTCTCTCCCCTGCACATCCCCCATCAACCCTCTGTTGAGAACTCTGTTTATTCTCTGTATTTAAAAGTCTCTTATGGTTTGCATACCTTCCTCTCTGTTTGTAACTATTTTACCCCTTCTTTTCCCCCATGGTCTTCTGTTAAGTTTCTCAAGTTCCACATAAGAGTGAAAACATATGATTCCTGTCTTTCTTAGAATAATACCCTCCAGTTCCAACCACATTACTGCAAGTGGCAGGATTTTATTCATTCTCA
The DNA here is from genome assembly GCA_030068075.1 of Paguma larvata. NCBI lineage: Eukaryota > Metazoa > Chordata > Mammalia > Carnivora > Viverridae > Paguma > Paguma larvata. The sequence goes on from CM057826.1 coordinate 120,786,910, forward strand.
TTGCCAAGTAGTATTCCATTGTATATATAAACCACATCTTCTTTACCCATTCATCAGTTGATGGACTGATAGAATATCGTTGAAGGAGAGTAACAAATCAGATTGAAAAAGGAAGGAGAAGAGAAGCCTAGAAACATCTAGCCAGGCTTCGTTGCAGAATCAAAGTACAAAAGAACAAGAAGGAATTTTAGGAATTCAAAATTCTCTTTTAAAATGTGTAACTAAAACCTAAAGAAGGACAGCAACTTGTCCAAAGAGACACAGCAAATAGTGTCAGAGCCGGGACTAGACTTACTTCCTGACTTGAATCCTAGTGCATTGCCATCTGGCATTTGTCCTTCCTTGACTTGGTATCTAAGTGGGAGTTCCCAGTGTCTTGACCAAAGACAGAATTTTCTGTTTTTCTGAGTGTGTGTGACTTTAGGAATCTGAAGGAGGAAATGAGGGTCACTGAGATGGAGGAAGGAGGGTTTGGAAACCGGGGGGTGGGGGCGCTGGGGTACCTCCTACAGGTCAAGCAGAACTTCTCATTCTAGCTGTTTGATTTTTCCAAAAAGTATCTGCACAGGAAGAGGAGTGCAGAATACAGCCACACTAAGGAGGTTGCTCTTGATGTTTTGAAACTAGAGGTGGCTCAGAATTAATTTGCTGCTTCTTTGGTCCCAGGTGACAGCGCTGCTGGAAGCCTGAATGAAGTTCAGCAAATTAATCTTGCATATTTTATGGGTCCTGAATGCTATATACACAGTATTCCTGATGTTGATTACCGTCTCAGTCAGTGCAGGGGGGATTTGTTTTATGATGATTTCAATTACAGATAACTGTTATACCCGGAATCACATATCAGCTGCTTGTAAACCAGAACGTGATATGAACACTGGCTGCCAAAAGCCAAGAGCTGCCCAGGACACGCTTTTAATTTAAAGCTCATGATAAAATTACTCTGTTTCTGGAGAAAGAAGTTCCATTCCTCCCTTGTTTTGTGTGCTTTCCCATTGGTCCTGGCCTTGCTTGGGATTTGGAATCATGCAGAAATGACAGCAATGCTGCTTTATGCTCCTCTCTGCTTTTCTACTGGGAATAACCAGCATTTGAATATTGCTGTTTTGTATGCAAAGTTGGGTTGAGGGAAATGACCCAGCAATCCTTAACTCTCAAGATGCATTCCCAGCATTACATAACAGGTTCCTGGCTTCCTACAAGGGACCTAGATGCCTAAGTATGATGCCCAGAAACACCAAGCGGCACTGCAAGGAGACAAGGGACCTTCAGGTATCCATACTGCCCACGTTAACAGGCCTTCTGCCTTTGTCACACTTGGGCACCTGAAAGCCCACCTTCCCCTACTTAGGTCATCAGCATGTGTGTAGCAAGGGCAGCGCTCTAAGCATCTCAATTTGAGAAAGACCAGATGTCCAGCAAGTGGCAACCCCAATGCAGAGGCCTAGAGCATCACAGCTGGAAAGGAAGGGGCACTAGCTAAGCCTTTTTTGTCATTCTACTGGGAGGAAACTGAGGTCCAGAGTGAGGCAGGGCACCTCTCCAAGTCACAGAGAATTAGCTCATTCAAAGAATAATCTTGAAGTCTCACCTCAAAGTAGAATCAGACAACACTGCTCTAAGTTCAGTAGTAAGTTTAGAAACCCCTTATTTCGATTTCCTTACTGGCTTCTCAGTTTTCAGAGCCTCTGAAAATGCCAACGTTTATGAACTTGTTTTTATAAACACATCTCTTTCCATCTCTTAATGTTTTCCCCAAATGTTGCATTCTCTTTTCTGTTTTATTTCTTTTAAAAACAAATTTTTTAATGTTTATTTTTGAGAAAGAGAGAGAGACAGAGTCTTAGCAGGGGCAGAGAGAGAGGGAGACACAGAATTCGAGGCAGGCTCCAGGATGTGAGCTGTCAGAACAGAGCCCAACATGGGGCTCAAACTCACAGACCACGAGATCATGACCTGAGCCAAAACAGATGCCTAACTGAGTGAGCCACCCAGGCACCCCTATTTTCTGTCTTAATAGTCCAGTGGTCAGTACTGCAATGACACCACTCCACAAACCATGGTTTGCAGTAAAACAGAGAAGCAGAGAGCCAGCCCGATCACCTCCAGAATGAGCAAATTTACAGAGCAAATCTGTTTTGTCTCATCTACTTGTACAGGTATGACCGTGCGACCACCTATCTTAACTTTTCAGGCTTTGTCTTTCTGGTCCTGAGTTCTCCTTGTGTTCTCCATTCCTGAAATCACACACACCAATGTAATCTTAATTTTGAGTTTAAGAAGAGAAACAATGTATTGTTATTTGTGGAGATCCGCACAGAAAAGACCAAGTTCATGCGCTCACCAGTCTGTGACTACCAAACCACGGTACCCTTTTATTTATGCTCAAATTATTACAGCACAAGCTCCACTTATATAAATCCCTCTGTCAAATTCCCAGCAACTTTACTAATCACTTCCTTTGGAACCTTTTGTTCTAACAGACCAGCCGCCTCCTCCTCCTGGCCTCTGCTGGTTACTGCCACAGTTTCTCAACTTCTGGACAGGGTGTTGTGCTTTCTCACTCCCCACGGCACAATGTGATGCTAACAGGATAGCACAGGTTCACAAAAGCATAACTTGCTCCCAAAGAGGTAACTATACATTCCTGGAACTGGCTGTTCTAAAAGTCCTTGGGCTTTACCTCACTCAGTATACGCATGGCAGCTGGTCCTTGCCTATCTCTTAGCGTGTCCCAGAAAGTGGGCCCAACTCAGTGCCTGTGGCAGGATGCTCCCAGCATCTTCACATCCATGACCTTTCCCATACCCTCTTCACTCGGCTCCAAATTATAAGAGAAGTTCTTCCACACTCCCATCCAACACCAGCACATTTCCTGCTCTAGGATTAACTTCTCAGGTTGACAATGGAAACCCCAATTTCCTCAGCGGAAACCCATAACCACACCCTGGAAAAGAAAGTCATAATGGTCAACAAGAAATTTACCAAGATCTGGCCTTTTTTCCTAGATTAAGTGACAGCATGAGATATACCAGTGGTCCTAGTTCCCTCCATCATCTCACCTCACCAAAAAGAGAGTTGAGGCCTATGCCTCTACTTCCTTGTCTGTTTCAAGCTGTCCTTCTGCTGTGAGCAGATGCTGGAGTGAGGAGATTCCTGAAGTTTTCTAGGAACAGACAAGGGCAGGCAAAACCCAGAGGCAGGAGCAAAACAAAATTAAAGAAAATAGGTCTCTACCTCTAAGGGACAAGACACTCTGCCAGCATTGCCACTTTCCTTTTCAGAACAAAACACTTAAAGTCTCAGACTGCAGCATTTCCATTTTGTTCTTTGGTACATGTGGGCGTACACAGAAAAAATGAGGAGGCTATTAACTGCTCTACATGTGCATGGCTGAAAGGGCTCCCACCAGTGAGATGGTCCTCCAAGAATTTTAGGAGGCTCTACTCCAAAGACAAATGGCAGCATTCATCCAGAAATGTTGAAACTGTCTTCATCTCCACAAATGACAGAATTTCTAGCCTCTAAAAAAAGTTTAGTGTCTGTCATCCTGCCTCCTGCATTCAGACGACACTCTCACTGGTGTCACACAGAGATCCCAACATGGATGCTTTCTAGGCTCTTTAATCCACAAGGGGTTGCTCCAAGTGCGTAAAAAAAATAAACTTAAAAATGGGGTCATAAGATGGCAGAAACACAGCAGGACCAAGTATGAAAGTACAGTTTTGGAAAATTGGAGACTTTAAGAAAAAAACAGTATAATAAACTTGTTGGCCCAATGTGGCAAATAAGTTCCTTGAAAATGCTTCATTTTTTTTCCACAAAAAAAAGCAGATTTCCAAAGCTTAAGTAGGAGATAGGGAGCAAGTATTCTACATGTATGTGGACTGCCAACAAAGAGACAGATTGGGATTCAATGATCTTAAAAACATTAGAAGGACACCGTGGGCCCCACTTCCTCACCCAGACCCTATTGCCATTTCTCAGTGAATGCTGCCTTCAAAGTTGTCCTTGGGATACTCAAAATGGCCCAGTGGTTAAGAGGTCAGCAAGCTTCAGATGCTTTCAGAAGGGTTCAGACACAATGCTCCTTAGTCACCTCCTTTTAGACCCATCTCCGGCCCCCTGCTCACCACAGGACTTAAGCCATCCATCAAACAGAGTCCTGAGCCAAGAAACAAGGGAGAAAGCCTTTCGCTGTACAGGTAAACCTGGTTTTACTGCACTTAGTTTATTGCACTTTGTAGATATTGCGTTGTTTACAAATTGAAGGTGTGTGGCAGCCCTGCATCAAGTAAGCTGCTTTTCGCACAGAATCTGCTCATTTCATGTTCTCTGTGTCATCTTTGGGTAATTCTTACAGTATTTCAAACTTTTTTTTATTATTGTTGTATTTGTTATAGTTATCTGTGATCAGCAATTTTTGATGTTACTATTGTAATTGTTTTGGGGCACCAGGAACCGCACCCTAATAAGATGCTGAACTTCACTGATAAATATATGTGTTATGACTGCTCCACCCACTAGCCTTTGCCCCATCTCTCTCCTTCTCAAACTTCTCTATTCCCTGAGACACAACAATATTGAAATCAGGCCAATTAATAACCCTACAGTGGCCCTGAAATGTTCCAGTGAAAGGAAGAGTTAAACATTTCACTTAAAATCAGAAGGTAAAAATGATTAAGCTTAGTGAGGAAGGCATATCCAAAAGTCAAGAGAGGCTGAAAGCTAGAGCTCTTGTACCTACCAGTTAGCAAGTTGTGAATGCAAAAGAAAAGTTCCTGAAGGAAATTAAAAGTGCTGCTCCAGTGAACACACGAATGATAAGAAAATGTAACAGCCTTATTGCTGATGTGAACAAAGTTTGAGTGGTCTGGACAGAAGACCAAACAGCCACAACATTCTCTTAAGCCAAAATCTAATCCAGGGCAAGACCCTAATTCTCTTCAATTTATGAAGGCTGAGAGACGTGAGGAAGCTGCAGAAGAAAAGTCTAGAAAGCTAGAAGCTAGGAGAGGCTGGCTCATGAGGTTTAAGGAAGGAAGCCATCTTCATAATGTAAAAGTGCATGCTGAAGCAGCAAATACCATTATAGGAGCTGTGGCAAGTTATCCAGAAGATCTAGCTAAGATAGTTCATGGAAGTGGTTACACCAGACAACAGATTTTCAATGTAGACAAAATAGCCTTCTGTTGGAAAAAGATGCCATTTTGGACTTTCGAAGTTAGAGAAGGCTCAGAAAATGACATATGCTGGCTGAATGGGTTGTTATTTAAGGTAGAAGTTCAGAGCTAAATACCCATGACAGCTTGAAGAGGAATGGCTAATTTCTGAGATGCCTCTTCTGCCATCAGGTGAGAATGCTTTCCTCAGGATCCTGCAGAAGCAGGGGTGGGAGCAGCGGGCAGTGGAGCAGGAAACAGGTCACTCTTCCCTTTCTCTTTTCGCCTGATTTTCTATGGGCCACCACTTACACTGGTGGCTTTCTCAGGAAGAGACGAGTGAGATCCTACATAGAGAAAACTCAGCATGATGAGTTCACAATAAGCCGTGACCCTAACCTGCCTGTGTTCTAACATGTCCATTCATTCAGAGATCTCTTGCATTTCTTAAGCCCCACTGGTACCAAGTCTCATAGAGTCCTAGCCTTGGGCAAGTGAGAATATAAGAACTGCCACAGACAAACTTCTCAAACATTTATAAACATCAGGAAGACAACGTCAAGACAAGCAACATCCAGTGCAGCCAGAATGTTCTCCTTCTGGTGACACTAGGAATAGCCACCATCCTGGGCATGTGGTTCCAGGCCCACCTTCATTCAACTTGCTGGTGAATCTAACTTTGACCCTTTCGATTTGTGGATCTAGGTGCCTTCAACTCCTTTCTGGAGGAAATGACTTGATGGGGTGTAATATTCCAATAAAAAGTACACAAGGGAACATATGTTGGCTCTATAAATCAACAATCTCCAATGTGACTGTTAAATGATTATTTCCTATTTTTCCTCAAATAGTCCACAATGAAGTTACCAGCACCAGTGATAGAGGGTAAGCATGGAAATGAGACCCTGGGGTAAATCAAACACTTTCTTCCGTTGCCTCTCTTGCCAATGTCACTAAATTTATTGATGGCATAATTGGAAAGTCTGACTTTGAGCCAAGTGTTGCCTTCTGAATGAGAGGCAGGGGATGGAGGAGCCATAAAATATTAATTGCTCCACATGCAAGCCCAGAGCCACCTGCCCCATGCTCCTAAGTCACATCAATCATCACAGCCTCTGGTCCAACCAAGTGATGAGGCTTCTCTAGCAGACTCCTAGAAGAGGCATAATAAATGCTGACCTCCGCTGGTGCCTACAGCTCTTGACTGTATAGTTAATATTTACACTATGGGGCTGAAGTTATTTCCAATGCGCCAGAAACTCCATTCCGTAGACTGAGAAACTGAGTGCAGAATAAAGCAGAGGCCAGGCCTACTAAGGCAACAGTTCCGTAAGGACAGAGACCCTCCATCTGTCGCTGCTGAATCCCTAACCCACTGTCTGTCCCTGGCCCTTAGAAAGAAACTAAATATTCCAGGTCCCTTCCCCGCTCTGTTTGCTTCGCTTCTCTCCCTCCTACACCCACACACACATGCAGGGAAACACAGATACACAGAAACACCCAGACATTCTACAGTACACAAACACAAAAACAGATGGAAGCCTGTACACATACGTGTACACACACACATACATACACAAACATCTTTAACTTAATAACAAGGTTTGGGGCTAGAATTACCATTACTCCTTTCATCAGTTTGACACTGCACTTTGGTGGTAAAAATGTAGCAATTTATACCAGTGGGGTCCTGTTTTATTTTGTTAACTTCTCAGTTGCACTGGAAGAGTCATGGGAGTTTTTCTAGGCCCATCTCCTCATTGTAAATGTGGGAAAACTAAGGCCCACAGAGGGAAGGAAATTGCTTTAAATGAATTAGCCATGATCAGGACCCCTCTTCCTGAGTACAGGCTGGACTTAGTAACTGGCTTTTAACAAAGAGAATATTGCAGAAGTGATGGCATGAGACTTCACAGGGTAGGTTATAAAAAGACTGTAGCTTCCAAGTGGATTCCCCACCCCACCCCCTGCCTCATCCCTGTTATGGGGATGCCATGTCATTCACAGCTCTATGGAGAGGTCCAAATGGCAGATCTTTGCCAACAGCCACATGAATGAGCCACGTGAAAAGTGAACTTCCAGCCCCAGTCATGTCTCAGACACTGCAGCCCTGGCCAAAAGCTTGACCTGAAAGATCCAAGCCAAAATCACCCAGGTAAGTTGCTCCTAGGTTTCTGCCCCACAAAAGCTTATGAGATAATCAATGCTTTTTGCTTTATGGTGCTAAGTGTAAGATAAGTGAATAACTAATACAGGCACCTTTGGCCTTAAAAGGCAGAAAGAGGCCACCCCCATATCTACAATCACATATCACAACTGGGCTTCTTTATTCATTTTCCCTAATGATTCCCGACACTGCTTCCTCAGCTGATAGCTTGCTCCCTTCCCAGTAACCTTCCTTGCCTTCAAGACCTAAGCAAATGGGTATTTCAAGACCAACCTTTGTTTTTAGTTCTGCTTAGCTAAAAAAGCAAACTAATGAAGAGTAAAACAACAATTAAATCTCCAAAGAGATGATGTACTTGTCTGACATGAGTATATGCTATTGCAAAATAACTTACAAAGTAACAGCGGCACTCAAAACATCTCACTGCTCTGTTCTTGGTCCCTGATTTTGAGCTACAAGAGGAGAATTTTCCAGTTCACTGAAATGCATGCTGATATTAAAACATGTCAGAGTGGTAACAGAGGCAAAAGATGTGCGTGTCTGAAAACTGAGTCCAATTCTCAGGAGTGTGCACCTTGCCCTGGGTGGGCAAATTATCTGAAACATTTACACAGAGATAAAATCATACAACTATGAACACCCACTAGGTTATTTGGTGTTCATGGGATTCTATTCTACTGAATAAACGTTGATTTAATGTATGTAAACTTAGAAACCCAAGCGGGAACTCAGAGGTTCTCACCACAGAAGTGCAATGGGATAAGACAGCGTGTACCTTCGTTAGGCCACACATGCAGACTTACATGGTATTTTCTCTCATTCCCTTTGCTCCTGTTGCCCCATTCCTGTGTAACATTCCCTCATTTAGGTATTAAGCCACTCCAGTCTTTCCAGAAGAGTTAGGGGCAGCTTTCATGACTTGTGGCAGGTCTATTACATAGACCAAGGCATTATCCCTTCCTTGTTTGTGGCACACTTAACAGCTCTCTCAACTGATTTGGAACAATATCATTTCTAACCTTTGGGTAATGGACACAAAAACCAAGCTGAATTTTCTCGCTGTTTCACAAATAGCCCACAGAAAATAGCATTGTTTATGGGTACCATCAATCGTCATTCTTGTCTGCTTGGCTCCCCAGCTCTGCCTGCCTCTGATGCGCATCCTCAGTAGTCCAGGACACTGCGGAGAAGCTGACATTAAAAATCTGCCCGTCCTCGGAACCACCAAGCCTAACCCTCTTGTAATAGTAAGGGCGCACTGAGAAAGGCCCAGCTCTCAAGTTACGCCTCTCTAGTTTGACAGAAACAAGGTCCTTGGCTACGGAGATTGAAAGTTGTCTTATAAAAGAGGTGGTATCATCTAAGGTAAGACATGGCTTAGAGGTAGTCATGTGAAGTGGGTAAAAACAAAACCTAATTAAAGACAAAAATAAGTCTGTTGGATTTACTTTTGAAATTACAGATAGGGAATTTCAAAATATAGCCTATAAGGGCTTCCTCCACTCACCAATTACACTGACAGAATAGATTTCTGAAGCAGCCAACTGGAAATGTACTGCGTATTTCAAGAAACAAAAATCAGCTTTCATCACTCATATTTGGTGATTTATTGTGTCCACACATGCTAAAGCATGAAAAAGAGTAAAACAGTTTAAGATCAAAACCCAAAAACAAAACCGCTGGGACCACGGCCGCCGCCCACCTGAGCGGAGATTGCGCGCCAGGAGCCGCCAATGGCCCCGTGGGGAGCGAACAACCGCTGGGACTGCCGCCACCGCTGTTGCCGGAGAGGGGAGTGCGCACCAGTCGCCGCCGCCATCCGAGTGGGGAGCCCTCAGCGCCACCGGCTGCAGGCGGGCCCCAAGTCGCCTGCGAAGCACCTCTAACCCTGACACATTTGCAGCAGGATCGGGGGTGGCAGGCAGGCAGGCGCCCACCGACCAGTGGACCGCACTGCACCAGTGCCCATAGCAGAGTGAGGACAGAAACAAGGGCGAGTGGAAGCCCCGGGACTGGGAACAAAGGACTGAAGGGACGCCATTGTTGTCTTACGGGCCCACAAGCACCAGCCCCAGGAAGTCACTCCCAGAGCCGGCCCTGCCTCAGGGGAGACGACCCGCCTACACTAAACCACGCCCATCCGCACAGGAGTGACACCTCTCAGCAGGAGCTACATAGGCCAAGTTCAGACCGCTTGGTGGAGTAACTCCAGGTCATTTCTTTTTAAAATATATGCCCCCCCCCTGCCCCGTTATTCTTCTTACTGATCCCCACTCCGGAGCTGACTATCCAGGGTCCTGGCTGACTTAAACAGAATCTTAACCCACTCTCTAAAGGCATGTTCTACACCTCCTTCTGTACTTCCCTATTTCTGTCTCTGGAATAACCAGGCCACATAATCTCATCCGAGCAATTTCTATCTTCATTCCTTTTTCCTTGTAACCTTCCTTATTCTGATTTCTCTCAGTCTGGATTAAGCTCTTTAGTCACTCTACCTGGGCAAAGACCATATCCTTCTTTCCCCCGCAACTGTTATTATTCTTTCTGTAGACGCTCTGCCACCGGCACACTTCATACCCTGTCCTTACCGTGTAGCTGGTACTTCAGGACATTGCCCTCAGAGTGTCATTTGTTATTCTTTTTTCTGTTGTGAACCGCTTGTCTGTATCATTTGTTGGTAAGTTTGAGTATTTCGGGTGTCTGTTTGTTCCCTTTCCAGGGCAACTCTAACAAACAATCCAAAACACACCTAGCCAAAATGATGAAAAGGAAGAATTCTCCTCAAAAGAATCTACAGGAAGTAGTGACAGCTCAAGAATTGAGGAAAACAGATATAAGCAACATAACAGAGCACGAATATAAAATGATAATCATAAAACTAATCACTGGGCTTGAAAAAAGCATAGATGAATGCAAGGGGTCCGGCGCAGCAGAGTTCAAGGACCTTAAAAATAGTCAGGAAGAATTAAAAAAGGTCTCGGATGAAATACAAGGCAAATTGGAAGCAGCCACAGCACGGATTGAAGAGGTAGAAGCAAGAGTAAGTGCATTAGAAGATAAACTTAAGGAAAAAGAGGAAGCAGATAAAAAGAGAGAGAAGCTGATACAGGAACAGGAAAGGAGAATTCAAGAGCTGAGCAATGCACTCAAATTAAACAACATCCGTATCATAGGAATTCCAGAGGAAGAAGAGAGAGAGAAAGGAGTCGAAGGGGTACTTGAACAAATCATTGCTGAGAATTTCCCCAACATGAGGAAGGAAATCCAAGAGGCACAGAGAACTCCCCTCAGACGTAACTTGAATAGACCATCTGCACAACACATCATTGTGAAATTGGCCAAATATAAAGACAGAGAGAGAATCCTGAAAGCAGCTAGAAATAAAAGGGACTTAACATACAAAGGCAGACACATAAGTATAGTAGCAGACTTATCTACAGAAACATGGCAAGCTAGAAAGGAATGGCAGGATATCTTCAACGTGATGAGCAGGAAGGATATGCAACCAAGAATCCTGTACCCAGCTAGCCTGTCATTCAGAATAGAAGGAGAGATTAAGGTTTTCCCCAGCAAACAAAAACTGAAGGAATTCATCTCCAACAAGCCAGCATTACAAGAGATCCTGAGGGGCACCCTATGAAGGAAAGGTTGCAAAGAACACAAACTACCAGAGACAGACTTACAAGCATGAAACCTACGGATAATACAGTAACTGTAAGCCCATATTTTTCAATATTAACACTGAATGTAAATGGACTAAATGCACCAACCAAAAGACACAGGATAACAGAATGGATTAAAATACAAGACCCATCTATTTGCTGTCTTCAAGAGACTCATTTTAGATCTGAGGACACCTTCAGGTTGAAAGTGAGGGGATGGAGAACTATCTACCAGGCTACTGGAACTCAGAAGAAAGCTGGAATAGCCACACTTATATCAGACAAACTGGACTTCAAAGTAAAGGATGTAATAAGAGATGAAGAAGGGCATTACATAATAATTACAGGGACCATCCAGCAGGAAGAGCTAACAATTATAAATATTTACGTGCCGAATTTGGGGGCACCCAAATATGTAAAACAACTAATTACAAACATAAGCAACCTTATCGATAAAAATGTCCTAATAGTAGGGGACCTTAACACTCCACTCTCAGCACTGGACAGATCCACAAAACAGAAAATCACCACAGAAACAATGGCCCTGAATGACACTTTAGAACAGATGGGCCTAATAGACATCTTCAGGGCGCTTCATCCAGAAGCAAAGGAATTTACATTCTTCTCAACTGCACATGGTACATTTTCCAAGATAGACCACATTCTGGGCCATAGGGAAGCTCTGAATAAATATAATAGAATTGTATGTACCGTGCACATTGTCAGACCACAATGCTTTGAAACTTGAAATTAACCAAAGGAAAAAGCATGGAAAGTATCCAAAATCATGGAGGCTAAGCAACAGCCTATTAAAAGATGAGTGGGTCAACCAAGCAATCAAAGAAGAAATTACAAAATATATGGAAACAAATGAAAATGAAAATACAACAATCCAAATACTCTGGGATGCGTCAAAGGCAGTCCTGAGAGGGAAATATATTGCAATCCAGGCCCACCTCAAGAAACAAGAAAAATCAATAACACAAATCCTAACTGCACGCCTAAAAGAACTAGAAGCATAACAACTAAAACAACCCAAACCCAGCAGAAAGAGAGAAATAACAAAAATCAGGGCACAAATTAATCATATGGAAACAGAAAAAGTAATGGAACAGACCAATGAAACCAAGAGCTGGTTCTTTGAAAGAATAAACAAAATAGACAAACCGCTAGCCTGGCTTCTCAAAAAGAAAAGAGAGAGAACTCAAATAGATAAAATCATGAACAAAAAGGGAGTAATTTCAACCAATCCCTTAGAAATAAAAGCAATCGTCAGAGAATACTATGAAAAATTATATGCCACCAAACTCGGCAACCTGGAAGAAATGGACAAATTTCTAAACAGTCACACGCTACCAAAACTCAAACGGGAAGAAATAGAAAATTTGAACAGACCCATAACTAGTAAAGAAATAGAATCAGTTATCAAAAGTCTCCCATCAAATAAAAGCCCTGGACCAGATGGCTTTCCTGCAGAATTTTACCCGACATTTAAAACAGAGTTAATTCCTATCCTCCTCAAGCTGTTCCAGAAAACTGAAATGGAAGGAAAACTCCCAGACTCATTTTATGAAGCCAGCATCACATTGATTCCCAAGCCAGACAACCACCCAGCAAAGAAAGAGAATTACAAGCCAATATCCCTGATGAATATGGATGCAAAAATTCTCAACAAGATACTAGCAAATCGAATCCAACAGCATATAAAAAAAATTATTCACCATGATCAAGTAGGGTTCATCCCTGGGATGCAAGGCTGGTTCAATATTCGCGAATCGATCAATGTGATACATCATATTAACAAAAGAAAAGATAAGAACCATATGATCCTGTCAATAGATGCAGAAAAAGCATTTGACAAAATACAGCATCCTTTCCTAATAAAACCCTCGAGAAAGTCGGGATAGAAGGAACATACTTAAACATCATAAAAGCCATATATGAAAAGCCCAGAGCTAATATCATCTTCAATGGAGAAAAACTGAGATCCTTCCCCCTGAGATCAGGAACACGACAGGGGTGTCCACTCTCGCCACTGCTATTTAACATAGTGTTGGAAGTCCTAGCATCAGCAATCAGACAAAAAAACAGAATAAAAGGCATCCAGATTGGCAAGGAGGAAGTCAAACTCTCACTCTTTGCAGATGACATGATACTTTACTTGGAAAACCCGACAGAATCCACCAAAAGCCTGCTAGAACTGATCCATGAATTCAGCAAAGTTGCAGAGTACAAAATCAATGTACAGAAATCAGTGGCATTCATATACACCATCAATGAAGCAGCAGAAAGAGAAATAAAGAAGCTAATCCCCTTCACAATCGCACCAAAAACCATCAAATACCTAGGAATAAACCTAACCAAAGATGTAAAAGACCTCTTCACTGAAAACCATAAAAAACTTATGAAGGAAATTGAGGAAGACACAAGGAAATGGAAAAACATTCCATACTCATGGATTGGAAGAATAAATATCGTCAAAATGGCAATACTAACCAAAGCAATCTACACATTCAATGCAATCCCAATCAAAATTGCACCAGCATTCTTCTCAAAGCTAGAGAAAACAATCCTAAAATATTTATGGAACCACAAAAGACCCCGAATAGCCAAAGTAATACTGAAGAACAAAAACAAGGCGGGAGGCATCACGATCCCAGACTTCAACCTCTACTACAAAGCGGTGGTCATCAAGACAGTATGGTATTGGCACAAAAACAGACACATAGGCCAATGGAATAGAATAGAAAACTCAGAAATGGACCCGCAACTAATCTTTGACAAAGCGGGAAAATGTATCCAATGGAAAAAAGACAGCCTCTTTAATAAATGGTGCTGGGAGAACTGGACTGCAACATGCAAAAGAATGAAACTAGACCACTTCCTTACACCACTCACAAAAATAAACTCTAAATGGATAAAGGATCTGAATGTGAGACAGGAAACCATCGAAATCCTAGAGGAGAAAGCAGGAAAAAGCCTCTTTGACCTAAGACGCACCAAATTCCTACTTGACACATCTCCAAAGGTAAGGGAATTAAAAGCAAAAATGAACTACTGGGATCTCATCAAGATTAAAAGCTTCTGCACGGCAAAAGAGACAACCAACAAAACTGATAGGCAACCAACAGATTAGGAAAGGATAATTGCAAATGACATATCGGATAAAGGACTGGTATCTAAAATCTATAAAGAACTTACCAAACTCCACACCCGAAAAACGAATAACCCAGTGAAGAAATGGGCGGAAGATATGAATAGACACTTCTCCAAAGAAGACATTCAAATGGCAAGCAGACATATGAAACGATGCTCAAGATCACTCATCATCAGGGAAATACAAATCAAAACCACACTGAGATAGCACCTCACACCAGTCAGAGTGGCTAAAATGAACAAATTAGGAAACTTTAGATGCTGGCAAGGATGTGGAGAAACAGGCAGCCTTTTGCACTGTTGGTGGGAATGCAAACTGGTGCAACCACTCTGGAGAACTGTGTGGAGGTTCCTCAAAAAAATGAAGATAGACTTACCGTATGACCCAGCAATAGCACTGTTAGGAATCTACCCAAGAGATCCAGGACTGCTGATGCATAGGGGCACGTGTACCCCAATGTTCATAGCAGCACTCTCGACAATAGCCAAATCATGGAAAGAGACTAAGGGTCCATCAACTGATGAATGGATAAAGAAGATGTGGTATATATATACAATGGACTACTATGTGGCAATGAGAAAGAATGAAATCTGGCCATGTGTAGCAACATGGATGGAACTGGAGGATATTATGCTGAGTGAAATAAGTCAGGCAGAGAACGACAGATGCCATATGTTCCCACGCATAGGTAGGCTTTGGAAGACCTAGCAGAGAACCAGGGAGGAGGGGAAGGGGGAAAAAAAAAGCCAAAGAGAGGAAGGAAGACATGACATGAGAGACTCTCAAAGAATAAGAAAGAAGTGAGGGGAGAGATGGGTGTGGGAGGGGGGAGAGTAGGTGATGGGCACAGAGGAGGGCACTCGTTGGATTGAGCACTGGGTGTTGTATAGAAACCAATTTGACAATAAATTATTTAAAAAAAAAGATGTAAAAATCCAAAATAAATAAATAAAATAAAATATAAAGAGCTCTAGTGAGTAAACCCCTAAACAAGTGTTATTAAAAAGAATAATTTTATCTTTTTCTTACTAGAAATCAAAGAGCTGTTTAAAACAAAAATACATATATTCCTCTAGCTTCAAAACAGAATAATAATAAATAGAATCTCAGATTAAAAACAAAAACAAAAACAAAGGGGTATCTGGATGGCTCAGTCAGTTAAACGCCCAACTTCGGCTCAGGTCATGATCTCACAGTTCGTGGGTTCGAGCCCCACTTCGGGCTCTGTGCTGACAGCTCAGAGCCTGGATCCTGCTTTGGATTCTGTGTCTTTCCCTCTCTCTGCCCTTCCCCTGCTTGAGATCTGTCTCCCTCTCTCAAAAATAAAATAAGCATTAAGAAATTTTTTGTAATTTTATAATAGTTTATTTTCAAATTGGTTTACATATAACACCCAGCGTTCATGCCAACATGTTGGGAAGAAATTTTTTTAAAAATGAAAACACAAAGGTAGATGAAAATAAAAGCAACTGGGCCTATACCAGGGACACCTTTTAGTGTTCCATCTGTCAGGAAACTCTGGGATCTAGCTGTGATACTTCAGTTTTGTTGTATAACCTCTATATGACTCAGTCACATAACCTGTAAGGTGGAGACATTAATAGAATCTTCCTTATAGGATTATTATGAGTATTAAATGAAATCACCTATTAGAAAAATTACTGGCACAGAGGAAGCACTTAATAAATATCACTAATTAGTGTTGGTGTTACTTTTATTACCATCCCATTCTGTCTTTGTAAGTAGATCCACAAGGCAAAGCCACATCATAAAATCACAGCGAAGCTTGGTAAGCCTCAGCTGTCCACACCTTATGCTGAATCCAAAGTCTACTAGCATCATCCAAGATGCATGGTGCTCCCACCTATGTTATATATGGAAGGTTTTATCAGTGGAGTCAGAATTTTCCAAACCAATTGCCCAAAGCTCTCTCTATTCCGGTCAGATGAGCACTGCTTGTGAGCCATTTTATAGCTTTACTCTGCCTTTCTCTTTCCTATTTGGTAAGTCCAGACAATCTTTCTGAATGGAAGGCGAGTGGTTCTCCCCCAGGTCTCTTAATCTCTGTTCTGACCAGTATGCATTAATTGTAACTTTTACCTCTCAAAGGGTTCTCTTACTGCCTTCACCTCCCAGTTCATGGCAGGTGCTACTGTCCCAAGAATTTAATATCTTTTTTTTTTCTGACAAATCTTTTGTCCACAAAAAAAAGGGGGGGGGAATCTGTAGAATTATCCAAAGAATTCAGTTTAGATACTCGATTAGTTCCTAGTAGTTTAGTAAAATATTCTCTTTTCTGAGTATGATGAAGGCAATTTGCCCTGACATTTAATATTGTTGTTTATTTCTATTAAAAATGCAAGGGAAAGGAGATCAATTACAAGTATAAGGTGACCTGAAATTATAGGCATGATTATACATAATCCGGCTAGAGTTTGGGTTTGCCTAGGCTGATCATGGGCATTACAGTGTGACGCCCATGGGGCCACATTTAAGACTAGCCATAGCAAATGAACAAAATTAATAATAACAGCTTTCGTTATTTTTTCTAAATATATTTTTCATTAATTTTTTAAACTGTTCTTATAAACAAATAGATGATCCCACTTAATTATATATAAGTTACTTCAAAACAGATCAGGTTTCCATACCAATTATAGGCAATGAATCCACTTTCTTTGAAATGTTATTTTAACATAAAAATGATTGGTTAGGTCAAAGTTTCCTGGCTAATACTAAAGGAGATCTTTCTGTGTACAGGAGATGCTTATATACTGCACCGTCAGGTATTCACAACAAACCTTTGAGGTACTACTGTGCTGATGAGGTATAGTTATGTCATTATCTTATCAAAGGAACAGAACTGGTAAGAGACAGAGCTGGGATTTTTTTTTTTTTTTGAGCCTTAACGCAAAAGCAGAAGCCACTCTAGATATTTCAAATAAAGAGGGATTTAATACAGGGGTAACCATCTATAGAAGAATTAATAGTACTTTGACATTTTTACTGATTGAAGGTAAAGACATCTTCATATCACATTATAGTAGATACATTTCAAGAATTTACTCCTATCTCAAAATTAGATCCATCACTAGATCTCATTATTTACCGTATTAATAAAGAAATATATATAAATATATATTACTATAACATGAACTTATTATTTAATGTGTTTTCATGGCCAAAATAATTGGTTTTCTGTAAAATCTTTTGCTTTTTATTTTAGTCATTTAAAACCATTATTTGAAAAGGGGTCCATGAACTTCACCAGATGCTGGAAGGTCTGGGGCACAGAAATAATAATTTCCCTTGGCCTAGAAGGAAAGGGCTGATACCTAGAATGAACACACAGAATGTGGAATCCCAACTCCTTTCTATCAGACTCCATTATCTTTACTTTAATCATCACACTCTACTGGTCTTTCAGAGTGAGAGCAATCCTTTTAGGTATTCTGAATACCATCAAAAACCTGAGTGATCCCAGCTTATTTCACACTGATGCAGCCTTGGAAATCCCCTGTAAATACTGAAGGAGTAGTTTTGTGTTTTTTTTTTTGTTTTTGTCTTCCAAAAGATCAGTCCTTTATTTTTTGGGGGGGTGTCATATTTTACCATCTTTGAAGATTTTCACTCTATTTCCCCACACACTACCTTCACATTTGCAAGGTATCTCTTCCAGTGACTTCACTAAAATATCTCAGAACTGCATTGCTGACTACTGTTTTCATCAGGCAAAGTGATGACATGTGCAAAGATTAAATGTTAGGGTGCTCAAAGGAAGAAATAGAGGTGTTACCCTAGGACTTTTTCTATGAAACATTCAACTCAAAATAAATGTGTGTAGTATTTTCTTTTCTGACAGGGCCTCCATCTGTGAGTATAGCTAAAAATATAGATGACCTGTTTGTCCTCAGGCAACTCAGAAAGATAGAATTAAAAGAGACCTCATTTAACAGATGAATCGACCAAGAAACATATTCTATCATGATTAAGGGCTCAACTGTAGAGTCGAATGGACTTAGGCTTGAACCCCAACTTCATGCTATTGGTGTGACAGTGCATGCAGATTCTGGTTAAAGAGTCACATAATCACAGGTTCATCACCTACAAAGTGGGGAAAATGTACTTCTCGAGATATTTTCTTTTTTATATTAACTGAGATAAAACATGTAAGATGACTAGCACACACAATGAATATTATTAGCACAAACAGCAACAAGACTTCTCAAGGTCATAAAATAGGATGATACAGAGCTTTCTCTCAGATGCAGGCTTCTGCCTCTTTCTGCAGTGTTCTTTTCAGCACGAATACCTTCTGTGTGACGGTTTTTCTTTGCTCTAAGACTTGGCTAGGCAGCTGGTGAATTGCATGGCCCCTTTCTAGGTTGCACCCAGAAAAGGAAAGCTGTAAAAACATGTTTACATAACAGAAACTCCATAAGCAAGACTTGCTTCTTCCATCATCACAAAATTAAAGAATAACAGTAAGCAGTCAAAAGACATGCGTCAAGGGAGCTTTTAATCTTTTTTGTTGTTGTTGTTAGGGGTTACATTTTATTTTTTTTATCATAGTTTATTTTCAAATTGGTTTACATATAACACCCAGTGTTTATCCCAACATGTGCCCTCTTTAATGCCCGTCACCCCCTCTCCTCCCTCCCTCACCCCCCTCACCCTGAGTTTGTTCTTAGTCTTTGAGAGTCTCTTATGTTTTATCTCCCTCCCTCTCTGTGTCCTTTTTTTCCTTTCACCTCTTCCCCTCCCCCTGGTTTTTGCTTAGTCTCACCAAGTCGACCTATTCGTGGAAACATATGGTATCTGTCTTTTTCTGACTGACTTATTTCACTTCACATAATACCCTCCAGTTCCATCCATGTTGCCACACATGGCCAACACATGGCCACATGGCCACACATGGCCAGATTTCATTTTTTCTCATTGCCACGTAGTAGTCCATTGTATATATGTACCACATCTTCTTTATCCATTCGTCAGTTGATGGGCACTTGGTCTCTTTCCATGATTTGGAGATTGTCGAAAGTGCTGCTATGAACATTGGGGTACACATGCTCCTATGCATCAGCATTCCTGTGTCTCTTGGGTAGATTCCTAGCAGTGCTATTGCTGGTTCATAGGGTAGCTCTATTTTCATTTTTTTGAGGAACCTCCATACCGTTTTCCAGAGTGGCTGTACCAGTTTGCATTAAGGGGCTTTTAATCTTGTACCTGCTAATAATCATATTTCTGGACTGTAAGCTCCCTCTGAGAAACAGACTGCTCTACTTTCATATCTCCACGATCTGTATACAGCACATGGTCAACCAAGACTTCTGTTCAAATCATAATCATCTTTGGCAAACTCATTTCTAGGTGATTCAACAGATTTCTAAGAGATGACATATTCCAAAGTTGTCCTGTCACTCACACAGGACTCCCTTATCATCTACTTGGCTGCACAGACTCAAAGGAGAGTACTTCCAGTGCAGCCCAGTCCTGAGGGACTCACAGTATAGGAGAGAACAGGCCATGACCCCATAAACCAGGGTTCTGGGGAAACACGTGCCAGGAGGTCTTATCTTAATGGAAGAGGTAATTAGAGACAGTGACTCGGAGGAATTCACTTAAGTTGAGGAGGAGATCAGTAGGTGAAGAAAAAGATAAAAAATTGCCAGGCAAATAAAACAGCATATTCCAAGACCCAGGAGGAGAGAAGCAGAGAGGATTTGAGAATATGAAAAATATATACTCTGTGAGTTTCTGGGATTGGTCATCATTCAATAAAATCTTGGATCTTTAATTGACAAACTTTATTTTCCCTAATTCCTGGATACACAAAGTTGTTTATGCTACACTGATACGGAGTCAGTGTTTTTCCAAATGGAAGGATCATCCTTGTAGACCTCTGGATCCAAGCTGGAAAGGCAGTGATGAGCGCCCAATAGCTGCTGAGGTTTGTGTAAGACACAGCAAGGGCCTTAACGAAGACCCACGGGCTGGGCCTGGCAGCTGGGCTGGCGCCTCTGTACATTTACCACCCAATAAGAATGACTCGTGCAGGAAAAAGACAGCATTCCCACTGATAGAGCCACTAAGAAACTCCATACTGGATGGTCTGAGGAGAGGCGAAACTGGATTTCCACCAGGCATTCCACTTAGCGTCTCGAGCTCATGATAGTCAAAGGAAGAGAGCAAGTCACTCTGAGTTTTGGTTGAGTCAGCCTAGGATGATGTCAGTTTGCCTGGAACTCAGGTCTTCTGGGAACATCAGGCTTTCCGTGTTAAAACCAAGAAAGTCCCAGATGAAGCAAGACAAGCCGCTCACCCTAGTTTAGCCCACTACAAGTGCACCAACTCTGTGCTGGGCCCAGGCAAGAAGCTGAGGATATGGAGATGGATAAGACACAATTCCTGCTCTCAAAAACATCATACCACAATTAATGGAAAAGATAAACATGTAACCAAAATAAATCCTGGGACCTCCACAAACACCTGTCCCGATAAAGGGGTGAATTCAAAGAAATAAGTACAACAAATGAAAGTAATTAAAGTGCAATTCTAAGTTCTCTCTCT
The DNA here is from genome assembly GCA_030068075.1 of Paguma larvata. Classification (NCBI taxonomy): domain Eukaryota; kingdom Metazoa; phylum Chordata; class Mammalia; order Carnivora; family Viverridae; genus Paguma; species Paguma larvata. The sequence continues at coordinate 120,807,628 of CM057826.1, forward strand.
CAAAGAATATCAAAGGAGTGTAATTCATCACTCACATTATTTTTTTTTTAATCTCCCCCTTCTCTCATCTCATCTCTAAGTCTCTAGGAAGCTCAATGTGCCTGAGCCTCTGGGGCCATCCTTGCACTGGGGTCCCTCCCAAGGCTTTCCTGGCCCTACTTACAAAGGATCTTCTTCCTTCTCTGTTCCCTCAACATGTACTACCTTCCTAGCAGAAGTGGTTGCTATGACGAAATCTCCTACCAGGCCCTCTCAGGAAGTCTGGGGAATGCAGTGACTGCACGGCCTCAGTCTTTCTCTCTACCCAGAGAGGAGCAAAGCAGTTGTTTTCTCACATGATTGCTTTCTGGCAAGAACTTCTCCACCTCAGGTCACTCACATGAGCACATTATTTCAAACTGCTCTGGTGAGGGCTGTGAGGAGGATAATGTGTGTACAGGAAGGTGTACAGCCACAGAGGTAGGCACTCAGCATAAGAACAAAGCAGGTATCAGGTCGCTGGAATGGAAGTGAACTCTGTCCAGAAACTTTGGGGTTTCCCCCTATTGCAGACTTGGAGGAACTCTAATTGTGAAGGAAGCGGAGTCCTTTAAGATGCACCCATCCCACCCACAAGCAAATGAGCTTGAACACAAAGTAAAACATATACACCAAACTGACAGTGCTCTATTTTCTGAACCACTTAAGAAAAAAAGCTTCCTAAAGGGGAGACAGAGATGAAGATAGCTAGGTCTTGAGGGAATTGTCTATTGGGTTACTACATATGTGGATTAATTTTGGCCCTAAAGAAACACAGAACTTCACTACGCTAAGAGCTAACAACATATTGGTTCGGGTTGGGGGAAGCTTCTGCCTTCTACTTCATATTTGTACCTTCATGGCCCTTTGCCTTTGTCCCCTATAGAACATCACTAAAATCATGAGGCTGTACAGACTGATAAAGAGCCAGACTGCCTTGGTTAGAACCCACTGATTAGCTGCAGGATCTTGAAGAAGTTATTTCATCTCTCTGTGACTCAGTTTCCACCTCTGGAAATGAAAACAATCACATCATCTATCTTATAACGTTGCTAAGAATATTAAGCAAGATAATATCTCCAAAGTATTTAGAATAGTGCCTGGTACATAAAAAGCATCACGTAAGTATTTGTTAAAGGACTCGATCATTTTCAGTACCATTTAATTTGTACTTAATTTGTGCCAAGTACTATTCTCACAAGAGTTCTAAAAGGCAGGCAGTTTTAAATTACCTCTGGTATATAGCCAGGGAAACTGAGGCTCAAAAAGTAACTCACCAACATCACATGGTTGATAATTGGCAAAGTCAGAAGCCAAATCCAGGTCTGACTGGCATCAAAACCCATCCTGTGTGCTCTTTTGCCTTCCCGACTCCCCAAGTCAAGTTTTAGAGAACTTTCCCTCTAAAAGTTTGTCAAAGACCTCCCTCTGAACCCAATTCCATCAGATATCCAGAGCCAGGCTTGAAAGAATCTCTGAGAATTGTAGTTTGTCCAGGGAGAGACACAGCTGTGGGGCGGGCCAGCTTCCACCTGGTGCCTGGCAGGTAGGGTCTCAAGCTGGACTTTACTGCCTGATGATAAGCGCACACACGAGCGCACGTGCACACATGCACACACGCACGCACATACACACACAACTGCCAGTGCCCATGTGGGAGCCACTGCTGTCATTTCTACCAAAACAACCTGCTCCTCTCCTGCCTCTTTACGAGTTACACTCAGAAGAGTGCCTCCTTGAGAACACACTCCCATCTTCATTGTTAAGGGACTCAAAGGAAAGCTGAGATCCCCAGAGCCTATCACCCTCAGGCCAGTCCTCCTTCCCCAGGGGAGGAGCACCACTTTTGACTCTGGAGGCAACCTGCAGGAGGGAATCAGGCAGGACAAAGCAAGGTGAATTCGCCCAACCTAACGCCAGGGCTGTGTCTCCAGATCAACAACAAGAAGAGTAAATATGACAGTGGTGACTGTGGAAATAGGAAATAACATGAACGGAAAGAGTTACAGCATACAAGGAGCTATTGGGAGCAACTCACACACACCATCTCATATACCGCTCACAACAACCCGAGACAATATTAATGACCCCGTCTGCAAATGTGAAGCTGAGACCCAGAAATGAGAAGTTATTTGCCCAAGACACCACAGCTAGTGAGTGGCAGAGCAGGGGAGAGGGTGCAGGTTGTCTGACTGCAGAGTCCATAAGTCCTTCCCCTGCTTGAGGAGACATGGTCTGAGGTCTCCACAAGGTCATTTCTCTCTTGGCTCTGAGGATCCATCTTCTCAGCAAAGGTTTTTGTTTCTCTGCCCCACCCACGTACCTGTCCCACGCCTTCCCTGGGAAAGCTGAAACTGCCTAAGAATTCTCCAGAGTGCATTTGACCAAACCAAATAATGTTTCAGAGATAATTTACATAAATAAATGAGTCTGTTCCAAGGTGAGAGACTGTATCAAAGCTTTCCCTGGGGAACATTAGGCTGGCTTTGCAAGCTCAGCATCAGGCAGGATCCTGCTGCTCTGTACAATGCCTGCCTCTCCTCCTAAGTGATTTTGGCCATCAACCAAATGGGCCCCATCAGGGCATCTGTACTTTTCTGTGGACCTGGGCCTAGAGGGATGTCCCTAGGATAGCTTAAACCTTCTGCTTCCTTCCACACAATCTCAGACTATGTTGCAGATTCCCCTGCTTATTTTTAAGCTGCTCTACACTGAGAGGTTTCTGTCCAGAGCCTTCCTGAGGGTACTGAGACAGGCTGCAGCATGAGCATTCATGATAACTGACCCCCTTCCTCTGGTATGTTTGTAATTGGACAGTCCAGCTCAGCCCCAAAATCTATCCCCTTGGTAATGGCCATGAGCAGCTGCCTATGATAGCCAGATCATTCCTCCAAAGTAAGGAGGAATGCACTTGAGCATGGAAACAACTCTTCACAAAGTTTCTCAGCTGATGGAACTGTGGTTGGGCTGAGGTTTAGCCTCCTCCTCTCCGCTGGAGCTATTACCTCCAAATTCTTCCTCACCCTCCTGGGATGTCACTAGTGCATGGGTTTTATGGCCAAGAGCAAGTTCTGGATCTAGTAAGGCTATGTGCTGGTTACATGATCTCAGAAAAGTTGCTTAGCCTCTCTGAACCTTGGTTTCTTCACCAGTAAAACAGAAATGATGTAACAACCACCTCACAGAGCTGTAATAATGGCTATGTGATTTAATGCAGACAAAAAAATTAGCACAAGCCTGGAACAGAATGAGCATTAAAAAACTTGTAATTGTCCATTCCATGTTGACTGGTAACAGTTCAATGTACCAACCTCCTCACGTACGCTGGGGACTTGGGAGTCTGTGTTTCTATTACTCTGCCTCCTGGGCCTCTACATGGGGGGTATACAGATATTTCAGTCTCAATATATCCACGAAAGAACCCTCCTCTTTTCCCCAAATTAGCATTAACACATAAGACCTTCACAAACTATGTCACTCACTTGCCTGACATATATAGCTTTAACTCTCACCGCACACGACATATATAGCTTTAACTCTCACCGACATATATAGCTTTAACTCTCACCGCACAGGACTCGCTACACATTTCCAAAAAGAAAACAACGTATTTCATGCCTCTGTATCTTTGTATGGATTTTTCCTATGTCTGGTATCCCTTTGCCTACTTTTGTGGGCTAGCTTGTTCCTATTTCTTTCCATACAAGCATTACCTCCTCTGAAAGCCTTCCCTGACATGCCTTCCACTCAAGCTGGGTCAGGTGACCTCTTATGAGTTTCCATAGGTCCTTGTCCTTTTCCTATCATTACCAATATCACAATGAATCAGAATGGCCAGTGTAGCAGATAACAATCTCAGCTTACAATCTAAATTGTACACAAGGAACATCTTTCCTTTGTTGCTCAAAAATTGAATTAATTTCCATTGGAGCTTCTAAAACATAATCTCAGTCACTTCAGGTAATACTAGTGACATTAACATATTCTCAGCCAATTTGGCAGCACCCTTAACACCCACATCTTCCCCAGTTTGACTCTGGGCTCTGAGGGCCTCACAGAGAACTGAAGCATGGGTGGGGTGGGGAGAGTGATGGAGAGGGCATTGCTCCTTAGCTATCATCATTAGCTCATGCCAGCATCTGCAGAGACATAGCCCATTCCCTTCTGATCCTCTATTATCAATCTACAGAGGTCTCACCTCTGCTCCATGGTCTGCCCCTCCAAGTCCAATACTATATCTGGTTACTTATGCTTCTGTCTGGGCACATGGAAATCATGTTCCTATTCTCCATGCAATGCTGCACTCTAAGAAGCTGTCTCAAGGCCACCTGCCCTACATACTCCACAGACTCCTCTCCACTGCCCCATAAGTCAGGATAAAGGAAGAACAACTCAAGAATTCTTGCCATCCTTCCAGGCTCCCCCAAGAAAGTTAAGTGTAGATATCCTCCCTCCAGACTGTCCCGAATCTACCTGGATATACTGTCAATTGCCCCACCTGGGCTCCCTAGAGCTCATCCCTGAGAGTTTTGGGACCCCTTTTAAGGGAAAAGTGCCAATGTACCCTCCTTTTTTCCCCCAATGTACATTTCTATTGCATTCCATACAATTATCCTCCTTTAATCTACATAATCTGTACCTTTTATGAAGCAGGAAAAAAAAAATCCCAAACTCTGATCAGTCTTATATTCTGTAGTCCCTGAGTCTCTTCAAGGCAAAGATTTTTGGAGTCTCAAATCCCTAAGCTTTTAGAAGTCACAAATCTTTCCTCTCAAACTATTATCTGTGTCTTGAGTTTTCAAACGTATTTTGAAACTCCCAAGCCAAGCCTTGACTCCTTGAGATGCATACCTTTCTGGGCTCTGCTGTAAAAGTCCTTCCCAAAGCAAAGAATGCTTTACGGTCTAGTTTGAAAAGGGAATGTGCCACAGGACTCCCCCCAAAATGTAATAAACCAAATATGATAGTAAATGCAGCAAAACGGTATCTCACTATTTCTTAACTTGTCTGATTTTCCACCAGACTGAGATCCCTGAAAGCAATTATTTCATTTCTTTGACTAATACCACGTGCTGAATTAATTTTGGCTGAATAAATAAATACAACATTGATTTCTATTCACAGTATTTGAGATTTCAAGAAATAAACAATATACTGGACAATTAAACAGAGTGTATATTAAGCTCTACAAAGAAAGTAAAACTCCCTGTATCGGAATGGTAGAGCCAGCAGAATGGCTAATCTTGATTCTTCCACCCAGTGTTTACTAAGCTGTTACTAAGAGTCAGACACTGTTATGTACACAATCTTCCTTAATTACAGCTTAGAAATGAGAACATGTAATCTTTTAGGGAACAAGATTCCTAGTGGCCAGGGCACTGTTTTTCCACTAGAAAATGGAAAGGCTCTCCTTTCTCCCATAAGAGTCACCAAGTGTAGGTACACAGAGATGGAGAGCTCAGAAGTTACAGAAAATGAGCATCTTTCTTGGCACCTGTGGCTCTGACCTCATTAGATCTGCAAGTGAAAAACTGGGAAACATATTTATCATTTCATTTCATGTTTGTATTATCAGCTCTTGCTCTGAGACAAATTCATGGAAGTTAATGTGGGAAAACTAGTAATAAGCTCAGGAAGGCTCTTAGAAACCTCATATTGCATTTGCCCTGAGGCTCATAATTTGACTTTCAATCAACACAGCTGAAATACGTGGCATGAAAATTTTATTGCAAAAGGGTAATGTGTGTGCCAGAAAGTAACCTCCTTTCTGCCTTAATTACTTGCTTTTAAAGGGAAAATAATATTGCAATGTAAATCACAGGTGCATTGTTCCTCAGATTCTGGCTGGAGTCTGGAGATGACTATGCTCTCCAAAATCGAATAGAGTCACCGATTCAGGGACATCCTAAAGCTACTGCTATCTAGTCGTATTACCAAATTGGAAACTAGGAAGGAGTCAATTTGGTACAAGGGAATAACCACCAGACTTAGACAAAAGACTTGAATTCAGCCTTCCTCACTTGCTAAGTCACTCATGACTCTGACCCTGTTTTCCCATCTCTCTCCTGGGGATAATAATATGGACCCTGCCTATAGCACACAGCTGCTGGGAGGACCAAATCAGCTGCTACATGTGAAAAAGCTTTGTGCACTGTGGAAAATCATGCCCTGTGAAAGGAGAGAAGGCAACCTGGCTAACAGGCTGATGCTTTCTTTTCTTCTTGTAGGAATTTGTCAGTAACAACTTGTACTCCTGAAGTGATCACTTGGTACAAACACTGTACTAAGTGATAACAAATATTAACTCATTTAATCCTGAAACAACCCAGCATGGTGGGTTCTATTATTATTCCCATTTCTACATATGGAAATAGAGTCAAAGAGAGGCTAAGTCACTCGCCATCTGGCTCCAGAATCTCTGCTCTTCCTCCCCTGGGTAAGGATGTCTTCCTGTCTCCCAGCCTTCCCTCAGACGTCTTCATCTTTGATCTTACTATAAAGCCATACTTCTTTGGGCCATAAAATAGCTAAAAGAATCTAAATATATCTCTCCAGGACAAAGCATTCCTTGAGATCCGGTGCTCCTTCCCCACTTAGTAATGTATTTATGTATCCTGTAGAGAGGTAACTTCTGCTTGCTGGTCCACCTTCTGCCCTCAGAGGTCATGCAGAGCAGTGAGCCATTTTTAAAAACCAAACAACTCAGACTCTTCAACTCTTTATCCAATGGGACATTCCCAGGACTCTTTCAGATGCTCACTACCTACTTATGCGTTCCTCTGATTTTAACCCCTAGAAATGGGCTATTCATGATTGCACATATAACTACAAGGGCATCTGTCCAGGACAAAGGCCAGGACGACACAACACACTAAACACAGCTAAAAGATCATGCTCAGTTGTCTCACACTGCCATATCCACTCGAGCTCAGTTTCCCTCCAGCCTAGGGTCTGAAGCCCCTAAGGTATAGAAGCTCTTGCTGGGAGAGAACAACCTTCCTGACTGAGAAAGGCTCAGCCAACTCCATCACCCCAGAGACTGATGATTATGTGATTAGGTTACCTCGCTCCTCACCTTCCACAACCTCCTCAATTCTTCTTCTCATTTTCCTGCCCTCAGGCTCTCTTTTTTCAGATTCTTTAATCATTTATTAAATAATTCATTCAACAAATATTTATGAAGACTCCACTAAATAACTGGTACTCCAGAACCTAGAGTCAGAAAGTATTAGAACTCTTTAGTGGTTCCAAAGGAGGTGGAGATTAAAGTTATTATTTGAAGTCTTTTGGGAATTTTCATAGATCTGATATTTTCAGTCACTCTCTCTGCTTATACAGATATGATCCTGCCTTTGCTTATAGGAAGTGTTAAAGAAGTGCTTGCTGAGTTTAAGCGAAAGTGCATATCTGTACAATGTGCATATGTATGATGACCTATGACACCTTCAAACACCTATTGCAAAGAACGCAACCGAGAGGTGCATCCACCTTAACTTGTGGGTTCTAACATTTATGCTTTCATTCATCCTGCAACTGCATTAAAAGTAACAAATCAGAGAATTTTCAAGGAAAGGTCTAAATAAAATCATTTGCAGATTTTTCTCAAGGACAACCTTTATTCCAGCTTAGTTGTTCATCTTGGGGAGATGTTGGGTATCAAACAGTATGTTTTGGTAGTAATTTCCTTAGAAGAACAGTTTTCTTGGGAGTTCCTTTGTATTTATGACATTTTTCTGTGTAATAGGTTATTTAACTCTGAGCCAAGAATAAAGAGCAGAGGTGTTGTTAAGACCGTCTGTATTTATAAACATTATGAAACATTTTCTCAGGCTTTGACTTTTACATAGAATTTTTCTCTCCCTTACGTACTATGTCACTTATCTATTAATGCATCCCAAACCACTTCAAGATTTAATGGTTTAAAATAACAGCCATTTTATCGCTTACAATGAGGGTTGGCCAGGCTCAGTGTGAATGGCTTATGTTTGCGCTACATGGAGTCAGCTAAGATGACTGAAATAGCAACAGAAATCCAAGAAAGCCTCATCCACTTGGTGCTGGTCATGGGCAGGGGTGCCCTGATTCTCCTCTAGGTGACCTGCCTCTCCACTTGGCCTCCGTGGAGCGAGATGACCTGGATTTCTTTACATGGTGGCTGGGTTTTGAAAGTAGACAGAAGCTACAGGGCCTCTTAACACGTGGCCTTCCAAATACCAGAAAATCATGTCTACTATGTTGTGTTACCCAAAGCAAATCACAGGGTCAGTCCAGATTCAAAGGGAGGGGAAAAAAGACCCCACATCTCAATGGGTGAAACAGCAAGTCACATTTCAAGACACCAAAAAGACAAAATTCACTGGATTCTATTTGAAAGAATCTACCACATGCAGGCTTTCCAAATGGATGGAATGGTGTCATTCAGATGAGAAGAGGAGGGTCTCTGCCTGTCAAATTTTATTAAGAAGTGACCTACAGTGTTTCACCAGGTCAATGTATGCTTACCAGGATCAAAGCAGCCCACAAGGAGGACTGATATGAATGAAGGGGGTCCTGCTTGCCACACGCTTCGAGTCTAGTGGGAAAGGTTTAACTGAAACAGAAATTTTTCCAATCCGACAGACCTGCGTTCAAACCCCAGTTTACCAGTTGCCAGTCCTGAGAAAGTTCTCAACCTCTATGAGCCTTTTTTTTTTTCCCTCAAGGAAAAAAGTGGGCATAACATTACAAGGGGCCTCACAAAGGATTTTGTAAGAATTAAATAAAGTGTTTCAGGTAGAGTGCTTAGCATAGGACCTGATAAAGAGTGAGCAGCATTTAATAAATAGTTTCCATTTCACCTGGAACAGAAACTTTTCCTCTATTGAACATGTTCCTCCCATTTCCATAAGCCTGGTGTTAGAAGGTAAGCTGGGCTCTCCTTGGCTGGAAGGAGGAGTGAAATTCAAAATGACAGAACAACCCTCCGTGTTGCCCTGGACTAGCCAGTGAGATCTGACACCAGTCTTAGGGCCCAGTGGTCTTAGCACTAACTCTTTAGTGGCTGGATGGTGGATGGTGGGGGATGGGCGGGGGGGGGGCGCTCTGGGGGGAGTGTCTCAGAGATCCCATGAGACAGGTCAGGGCAAGCAGAGGGGCAGAGGAGGGAGGCCATGAGCTGTGAAGGGCTTGTAGCAGTGGCAATTTACCAATGAGTACAGAAATATTTCCATGTTATAACCCCAGATATCGCCATACGGGTATGGCCCACCTAAAACAATGGCCCTGTCTAGGACAAGAAGCGCCAAGGCCTCTCTTTGGCAGGTGATTTGATTAGGCAGCCAGACTGGAGGAGCCAAAATCTCATCATTCTTGACTGAAGAAGTGAGGCTGAAAAAGCTACTGATAACCCACCAATGATTCAAACTAGGGAACAAACGTACAAACCTACAAGTTTGTCAGAATCTGGCTGCACCCAACAGCCTGGAAGGCAGCAACAGGAGATAAATAGCAGTAGAGAAACAAAGGAAGATGAGCATCAGAGGGAGGAGGAGACCAAGTGTGCAACTAGGAGTCCCCAAAAGCTAGGTCAGCCAAAGAGGTCAAACTCTTTAAAGTGAGTAAATGGAAGGAGAAAGGAGAGTTCCTTGGAAATGTCCACAACAGCTGCTAAGTCCAAAGGTCTGTGGCTAGTGCTGTAAGGGCCCAGAAAGTGAGATCGCCCTTGGCTTTGAGGGGCTTGTGTGTACAGTGACATGAGAGCTCACTGCCCAGGCCTTAAGTGGGGGCATCCAGTGAGGCCAGTGACCACAATGATGAGAAGCAAGAGGCTGGAGGGTGGACTCAAGAAACAAGGGATAGGATGGAGGACACAAACATGCTGTCAACAAAAACATGGTAAGTGTGAGAGGGAGCCTTTCCTGGCTAAGCCTTAAAGGTTGGGCAAATGAGACTGCTATGCCAGAGATTTTACCAAGTGACTGGGATAAAAATCTCCTAAGTCCACAAAATAAGATCCTATTTCCCAAGCCTACAGTGAAGATATTCCACAATTTGGTTTCAACTTACTTTACCAGCACCATCCCCCCAAAGCAGAATTGCATGGAATGGGGAAATGAATAGCACATTCTTCATGGAGCAGTTAAGAGGAGTAAGACAGTTAACATGCTGGTGACATGTAAGTCAAAATACATGGAGCAAATGTGATGATTGTTTCTCCCACCATGTAGTGCTGAGCAGTTGTGCACTGCACAAAGTTGTTCAGTTACTGGAAGCCATGTTCCCATGAGTTACTATTTTCTCGATGCCCAAAACTACTGCACAGAGTAGCAGACCCTGATTTCTTCATAAGATTTTATGAGAATTAACTTAGATTATGGTCATTGTATGTTTAGTTCTATGTATGACAAGAATTACATGTTTAATAAATGTTCATCGCCATCGCTTTCTTGTTGATGTTTGATGTTGAAATTCTTTTTTCCCTTCCGTGTCCAACCAGTTTGCCCATTGCCTGCTGAATATGGAGCACACGCTACCCTCCAAGTTTCTCATGGACCTGTTCAGTGCACCCTCTGATGGTTAAACCCTCTCCGTGATCCAAACCCCTCTTCAGTTCCCACATCCTCTGTAAATCATTCCCTGACAATTCTTGCCTTCCTCTTTTGAACCCTCGGAGCATCGACTGTCGGCATAATTCACTTGGCAATTAATCATCCTGTGCCTTGTCACAGCTCCCTATTGTAGTTAAATCAATTATGTTGAACTGTCTTTGTACCTCCCTCGATGCCTGTGTCCTTACCCACCCTCCCCACTCCTGGATGTCCTTAAAGCACCCAGCCCAGTATCTGCACCTAGGAGGAGCTAGGTGTATTCATTTGAAGAATATCAAGAGATATGGTAATGGCTTGAAGAGTTAAGAGTGAAGTCCTTGTCTAAGGTTCTGAGATGACTACAAAGAAACCTGCAAAAGAGAAAACCGGCACATCAATTGATCAAAATGCCCACTTCTGGGGTGCCTGTATGAACATTCTAAGGAGGTAATGCATGTCTATGGGGTATTCGTTTTCCAGGCTGCTCCCAAATCAAACACAGAGTTCCAATGAACCCCTACGAATTCACAATGAAGTTCTGACACACTGCTTATTAGCCAAAGGAACACAACAGCCTTGGCATGTTGATCCCCTTGAAACTGGGGAGAAATAAACTCTTGCTTCACCCTTTGTGCCCCTGTCCCTCACCTGGCACCCCATTCAGTAGAAAAGCAGGGACTGAACATTTAGCAAAATACACAAGAGGACATAAGACCAAGATAATTTATGTGGACCCCCACCCCCGCCCCAATCCCATCCCTTTCACCAATAATCCCTCTCCACCTTGAAGACTCATTCCAATACCAACTCCTTCTGGAGCCTTTTCTGGATTCTCCAACCACAGGAATCACGTTCCTGTTAGCGTCATTCAACCCTTTTGGTCAATACCTACAAACCGTCTCACAAAACAATCCGCATTGTGCTGCCAAAATCCCACCAAAGTTTTGTTCTAGTTTTATAAGATGCTGACGTGAATGTGAACTTGGGAATACCACCATAATGCCCAATTTCAAACATTTACCTTATTAAAGCAGATACATTGACTGACTGTAGAAATGTATAAGTGAATGGTAAAGCATAAAATCAATCTGTATTAATTAAAAAGTTTTTAAGTCAGTCAGAAAAAGACAGATACCATATGTTTCCACGCATAGGTGAACTTTGTGAGACTAAGCAAAAACCAAGGGGAGGGGAAGAGGGGAAAGAAAAAAAAGACACAGAGAGGGAGGGAGATAAAACATAAGAGACTCTCAAAGACTAAGAACAAACTGAGGGTGAGGCGGGTGAGGGGGGGTGAGGAGGTGACGGGCATTAAAGAGGGCACATGTTGGGATGAACAATGGGTGTTATATGTAAACCAATTTGAAAATAAACTATTATAATAAAAAAAAAGTTTTTTAAGTGGTTTATAATGCATGAGGGGTGCCTGGGTAGCTCTGTCAGTTAAGCATCTGACACTTGATTTCAGCTCAGGTCATGATCCCCAGGTCATGGGATCAAGCCCTAATTAAGGCTCATGGTGAGGATTCATTCTCTCTCTCTCTCTTCCTCTCTCTCTCCCTCCCTCTCTCTCTCTCTCTCTCCTGCTATGCCCTTCCCACCATGCACATGTGCACTCTCTCTCTCCCTAAAATAATAAATAAATAAATAAATAAATAAATAAATGTGTGAAAATTTGTTTGAAAATGGGTCCCACTGCTGACAACAAAGCAAATAAAAAATGTGGAAAAGACTGCTTCCTTCAGGCATCTGGTAATAAATCCTTAATGTTTTAAAGCATCTCTGGCATTGTTATCTTGTTTTTTTAAATATTTAAAGACCATGCATGTATTATTAATTGTGGTGAATTTTTTAAATATTCTGTAAATTAGGTTGTTCCAGAAGCAGCAGGGAGCTGAAGCTGGGGGCTCTGTCATTCCAAGAGAAAAGTTCTAGCTCATCGTGCTTTCCTCCAATTTGAGGAATTAGACCTGTTCACTTCAGAGTGTACACAGAAGACGGGAAAGGTGCTGACATCATTTTCTAAGCTTTCACAGAGATAATGCCATCTGCTGTGCTTCCCTAATCCATCCTAACAGTGATAAAATCAGTAATCCAAAGAGGTCACTGGTGTTTCACCTCCTCTGGCTGAGCTAATTCTTCTTAATCAAACTGGTGTTCCAGACCTCCTTCTCCTAAGGAGCCTGCATTATATTGCTGGATTTGCAGAGTCCCATTTGAAGTTGTTGGGCCTTGTGGGCCATCTAGAGTTCTCTCCTTGGCGGAGATCAAGTACCACAGGTTGCTATGATCTTCTATCAAGTATATTTCAAATCACTTAACATTGGAAATACTTTAAATAAGAGTTAAAATACTAGAAGGCAATTTAGCATGAACAGTAAGCATACCCTAGAGTTAGACTAATTTTTACTTTGGGTTCCTCACCAAATGGCTACATGACCTTGGGAAAGTGACATTAACCTCTCTGACCTTCAGTTTCCTCATTTTCTATTTTTTTATTTATTTTTTTCAGTGTGTGTTTGTTTGGTTGTTTATTTTGAGAGAGAGGCAGAGTGCAAGCTGGGGAGGGGCAGAGAGAGAGGGAGACCCAGAATCTGAAGCAGGCTCCAGGCTCCAAACTGTCAGCACAGAGCCCGACATGGGACTTAAACTCATAAGCCGCGAGATCATGACCTGAGCCAAAGTCGCCGCTTAACTGACTGAGCCACCCAGGCACCCCTCCTCATTTTCTAAAGAAGATAATATTAATCCTTTTGAGGATTAAATAGAATGTAAAGTGTTCAGAGAGTGTCTGGCACTCAGTAAATGGTAGCTATTATTTTCAGTGAGTGAAGTTTATAAATTACCTGCTTTTATAAAGTTAAATTCATAAGGCGCCACTTTCACTGATCCATATTCTAAAATGCTTTCTTGAATGACAGGGAAAGGCTAAAGGGGTAGTTAGGATGCAGAAAACTGCTCACAATCTCAGGAATACCAAATATGGTGCATTGCACACATAAACATTTTTCGTCATGTGCTGGGGCAGGAGAGATTCAGACATGCTTCTCTGGGTAAGGCCAGAGGCATTTCCTTGGAAGTGGAATTCTCAAGGCTCAGTAGTAATTTTTCTTTCTTTTTAAAGTGTAACAACTTGCAGATGATGTGTAGAGCAAACAGATACTCAGCACTAAGAAGACATAGCTTTAGAGGGAAGAGATATGGGTTCAGGGCCTAGTTTAACCACAAACTGTGTGACCATGGACAAGCTACTTAAATTCGATCAGTCTCATTCTTCTCTGTCGTAAAATGGGACCAGCAAACACATCTTTGTGAGTTGTTGTAAGGATTAAGTCAAAATACGTAAAACACATAAGGTAGATTTTTCCCCTTGCATTTCACTAAGGAAGATAACCTCTGAACATCAATCTCCTCACAGATATGGGGATGAAAATAATCTCTTAGGGTTGTTTGTTTTACACTGTTATTACATCATAACTGACATGATAAACTACATCTATTTCAAGTGTACGATTTCACAAATCTTGACAATGTGTACATCCACAAAACCACTACCACAATCAAGATAATGAACACATATCCATCAACCTCAAATGTTGCCTCATATGTTTTTGCAATCCTTCTCTCCTGCCCCTCCCCATTCCGTCCCTACCTATGAATTCAAGCAAAAAGACAGCTGTGCAGAATACAACATGTGCTATATTTTTGTGTCAAATTTTTTGCTTAGCATAATTATTTTGAGGATCATAATGGTATGTATCCAGAGTTCATTATTTTTATTGCAAGTAATATTCCACTGGATGGATATGTTTATCCTTTTGCTACTGATAGACATTTAGGTTGTTTCCAGCTTGAGAGCATTCCAAATAAAGCTGTGTTGAAAATCTGTATACAAGTCTTTGATACCTCTCAGGTGAGTTCCACCCCTTAGAGCAGAATGGCTGACTCATAGGGTATAGATAGTGTCTGACATTTGAAGAAATGAAAAAAACATTCTCCCAAGTGCTTATACCTTTACATTCCTACTAGCAGTGTATGAGAGTTCTAGTTTCTCCGCATCCTCACCATCCATTTAATATTAGCTAACTGTATTCAATGTGTAGTAATATGTCATTCGTATTTCCCTAATGATTATGTTGATCAGATTTTCAAGTGCTTATTTGCCATTCTTCACTGGAGTGTATAATTAAATCTTTCACCCATGTTTTTATTGGGCTGTTTTCTTATTTTTGAGTTTTCAGAGTTCTCTGTGTATTCTGGGTACAAGCCCTTTATCAGATACAGGTTTTATGAATATATGTTTTCAGATTCTGGGCTGTACTTTCATTCTCCTACAGTGCTTTTCAAAGAACAAAGTTTTCATTTTGATGAAGTCCAATTTATTATTTTTTTTCTTTTATGGATCATGCTTTTTTTATTTTATTTTATTTTATAATAGTTTATTTTCAAATTGGTTTACATGTAACACCCAGTGTTCATCCCAACATGTGCCCTTTTTAATGCCCATCACCCCCTCTCCCCCCTCCCTCACCCCCCTCACCCTCAGTTTTTTTCTTAGTCTTTGAGAGTCTCTTAAGTTTTATCATGCTTTTGGTGTCATACACGACATGTTGGCTTAATCCAAATTGACAAACATTTCCTTCTATATTTTCTCCTAGAATCTTAAAAGATTTAGGCTTTACATTTAAGTTTATGATCAATTTTGAATCAAATTTTTCATATATGTGTAGGTAGGGTCAAAGCTCTTTTGTTTGTTTGATTGGCATGTTTTGTTTTGTATGTGGATGTCCGATTATTCCAGCATGATTTTTTTGAAAACGACTGTTTCTCCACTTGATTGATTTTGCACTTTTGTCAAAAATCAGTTCTCCATATATGTATGGGTCTATTCTTGGATTCTCTATTGTATTCCATTTTTCAATTTGTCTATCTTTGCAGTGATATCATATTGTATTAATTACAGTAGCTTTATAATAAGTCTTAAAATCAGTAGCATTAGTTCACCAATGTTCTTTTTTTCAAAGTTGTTTTGGTTATTCTTGGTTCTTTGAATTTCCTTTAGGATTTTAGAATCAGTTTGTCAGTATCTTTAGGAAAAAAACAGCCTGCCAGGATTTGTACTGGGATTGAATCTATGAAGTAGTTTGGGAGACTTAACATTTATCAACAATATCTGATGAACAATAATATTATATTAACAGTGTTGGGTTGTCTAACCCATAAGCACAATATCTCTCTACTTTCTTAAGTCTTCTTTAATTTCTCTTGGTGTACAGATGTTCTACTTCTTTTGTCAGACTTTTAAGTATTTTACATTTTTTTTTACATTTTCTGGTGCCACTGTAAATAGTACTTTTAATTTCAGTTTCCAATTGTTTTCTGCTAATACAGAAATATAATTGGTTTTTATACTGATCTTGTATTTGCAATGTTGTTATGGTTACTTGTTAGTTCTAGTAGCTTCTTCATACATTCCAATGCATTTTCTGCAAAGATAATAATGCTATCTGTGAATGAAGACAGTTTTACTTCTTGGTTTACAATATGGATGCCTTTTTGTTTCTTTTTCTTGCCTGTTTACATTGTCTAGAACATCTGCACAAGGTGGAAAAGTCTTGATAAAAGCAGACATTCTTGTGTTGTTCCTATCATTAAAGGGAAAACTTTTAGTCTGTCACCATTAAGTACTTGTCTCTTATTATTTTATTTTTATTTTTTTATTGTCAAATTGGTTTCCATACAACACCCAGTGCTCATCCCAACCCTGCTCATTGCCCGTCACCCACTCTCCCCCCTCCCAGACCCCCCTCAACTCTCGGTTTGTTCTTAGTATTTAAGAGTCTCTTATGTTTTGTCTCCCTCCCTCTCTGTGTCTTTTCCCTTTCCCCTCTTCCCCTCCCCCCTAGTTTTCTGTTAAGTCTCGCAAAGACCACCTCTGCATGGAAACATACGGTATCTGTCTTTCTCTGACTTATTTCACTTAGCAGTCCCATCCGTGTTGCCACACATGGCCAGATCTCATTCTTTCTCATTGCTGTGTAAGTATTTGTCTCTTGTAGGGTTTTTTTTGTACATATCTTTTCAATTGAAGAGATTGTATTCTATTTCTACTTTGATGAAAGTTTTTATCAGGAGAAGATTTTGAATTTTGTCAAGTGTTTCCGCTCATATACTGAGTTGATTATATGACTTTTCAGTTTTAATTTGTTAATATGATGAATTACACTGATTTTTTAACATTAAAACAACTTTGAATTCCTGGAATAAAGCCAACTTCGTCTCTTTTTAGATACTGTTGAATACAATTGCTAAATTTTTGTTTAGAATGCTTACATGTATATTCACCATATTGGTCTATAGTTTTCTTGTAATGACTTTCTCTGGTATTGCTAACAGGTTGATGCTAGACTCATAGAACTAAATGGGAAGTGTTGCTTTTCAGTTTTCTAAAAGAATTTATGTAAGATCAGCGTAACTTTTTTCCTTAAATGTTTGGCATAATTCACCAGAAAGCCATCAGAGCACTGACGTTTCTTTATGGAGAGTTTTCTTAAGATTCATATATTGGATAGCATTATTCAAGTCTATCTGTTTCTTAGTGAATGAATGTTGTTAATTTGAGTCATGTGAGGAATTGTCCATTTCATCTAAAGTATCAGATTAGTAGATGTAATGTTTTTGATAATATTGCTATAGCATCCTTTTAATCTGATTCCTGTAGAATCTGCAGTGATGTCATTTCTCTCATTCCTGATATGTGTCTTCTCTTCTTTTCCCTTGATTAGTCTGGCTACAGGTTAAATTTCATTGCCTTTAAACTACATGCCTTTTATCTCATTTTGATTCTTCTCTTTGTTTTGTCTTTTAGTGATTTCTACTTCGAACTTTATTATTTCCTTTCTTCTCCTTATTTGATTTAATTTGCTCTTTTTTCTATTTTGTTTTATTCTTTTGTTTTTTCTTTTAATTTTTTTAACGTTTTAATTTATTTTTGATACAGAGAGATGCAGAGCACAAGCAGGGGAGGGGCAGAGAGAGAGAGGGAGACACAGAGTCAGAAGCAGGCTCCAGGCTCTGAGCTCTGAGCACAAAGCCTGATGCAGGGCTTGAATGCGTGAACTGCGAGATCATGACCTGAGCCCAAGTCAGACGCTTAACCGACTGAGCCACCCAGGCGCCCCTGTTTTTTTTCTTTTTTAAAGTCGTAGCTGACATCATTAATTTGTAAATTTTTTTTCTTTTTTTAAATTTTTTTAATGTTTATTTATTTTTGAGAGAGAGAGACAAAGTGTGAGTTGGGGAGGTGCATAGAGAGAGGGAGACACAGAATTTGAAACAGACTCCAGGCTCTGAGCTGTCACCACAAAGCTCAACACAGGGCTCAAACTCACAAACCATGAGATCATGACCTGAGCTGACGTCAGAGACTTAACCAACTGCGCCACCCAGGAATCGCATCTTTTTTCTAATATAGGTATTTAGTGCCATGAATGACACCAACTATAGTATTTTTTAGGAGCATCCCACAAATCCTCACATATTGCTCCTTTATTTTAATTATTTCAAAATATTTTCTAATTTCTCTTTTGATTTATTCCTTGATCCATGTGTTATTTAAATATATATATATATATTTTTTTTTAATAAGGGTATTCCAGAGATCTTTCTGTTATTGATTTCTTTTTTTATTTTTTTAATGTTTATTTTTTTTTGAGAGAGAGAGAGACAGAACGTGAGCTGAAGAGAGGCAAAGAGAGAGGAAGACACAGAATCTGAAGCAGGCTCCAGGCTCTGAGCTGTCAGCACAGAGCCCAACGTGGGTTCGAACTCAAACCGTGAGATCATGACATGAACTGAAGTTAGACACTCAACTGACTAAGCCACTCAGGTGCCCCTGATTTCTAATTTAATTCTATTATGATCATATATCATATTGTTATCCTTCTAAATTAATCAAGACTTATTTTATGGTCCAGTAATCTATACTGGTAAATGTTCTTAGTGCACTTGAAAATAATGTGTATTTTGTTGATGTAAAGAACGCAATATAAATGCCAATCAAGTTAGGTTGGTTGATACTGTTGTTCAAGACTACTATGTCTTTGATAAATTTTTGCCTGCATGTTTGAATGGGAGTATTAAAATCTGAATGTAATTATGCTTTTTGTTTATTCTTGCAGTTCTATCAGTTTTTGCTTCCTGTGTTTTGAAGCTGTGTTATTAGGTGTATAAACTTAGAGGACTGTTATGTCCTCTTGATATACTAACCTATTTATCATTATAAAATTACCTTCTTTACCAGTGGTAATATTCTTTGTTCTAAAATGTATTTTGTGTAATATTAATGTTACCACTCAACTTCCTTTTAATTACAGTTATCAAGACAATATTTCCCTCTTCTTTTACTTCTGACTTCTATGTGTTTTCATATTTCTTGTAAACAGCATTTTATTGGGTCTTACTTTTTCATCCAATCTCACAATCTTTGCTTTTTCATTAGAGAAGTTATATTCAATATGCTAATTAATATATTAAGTTTAAGTTTTTCATCTTGCTATTTGTTGTCTAATTGTCTACTTTGTTTTTCTGTTCTCTTTTCTTCCTTTTCTGCAATTATTTGCATTGGGTATTTTTTATAATTTCTTTTGTTGTTTCTCCTGTAGAAGAGGAGAGGAAAGGGAGACAGAAGAGAAGGTTTATTAGTTTGCTTTGTTGTTTTAGTGGTTTCTTTAGGATATATAGTATTTATCTTTAATTTAGCATAGTTTATCTTCGAGTAATATTATATCACTTCATACAAAGTATAAGAACCTAACAATAGCGTTCATCTCCTACCTCTCGGTTTTTATGCTATTACTGTCATAAATTTGCACATGTATGTATGTATTATAAACTCCAAACATATTATTGTTATTTTTATGTGAATAGTCAATTATCTTTTAAAGAGATTTAAATAATAAAAAAACATATTTACCTATTAATTACCATTTCTTGTGTACTTTATTTCTGGGTATAGATTCTTATTTCCAACCAGTATCACTATTCTTCTGTCTGAAGGACTTCCTTCAGTATTTCTTTTAATGTGGGTCTGAAAATAATGAATTCTTTCAGCTTCTGTATGTCTCAAAATGTCTTTATTTTGTCTTCTTTTTTAAAGATATTTTTACTGGGTATAGAATTCTGGGTTGACATCATTTTTTACGGTCCTTTAAAAATGCTGTTTTATTCTCTTATCACTTGCTTTTCTCTTGAGAAATTTTCTGGCATCTTTATTTCTCTATATCCAAAGTTTCATTTCCCTCAGCTTTCAAGTTTTTCTTTCTATTACTAATCTTGAGAAATTTGATTATGTATATTACAGTAATTTTATTAATACTTCTCATGCTTTTAGTTCATTTGGCTTCTTAGGTTTGTGATTATTAGATAAGAAATATCTAATCTGGAGTTTCAAATAACATCCACAGGTATTAAAGATAAGGCAACTTATAATTTACCTACAGACAATTTGAAATTTTTTCTTTTTGGGCCTTCCTGGATCAATTCTGGCTAGAATTGGGGATGCGATCAGGCCTCATAGAGAAGTGTCTCAAATCTTTTCTGGGGGTCATTCCAGTATCGTAAGAATTTCTATCAATGGGAGATACTTGAGGCAAAGTCTTGATTTCCACACACATACAAAAAAAGATAGGTTGGAGAAATAACAAAGACTTGGCATGGTGAGATGAGGGAGTTTTGGCAATTTGGCACACACCAAATGGAACTTAGCCCATCGAGGAAGTCTCAAAATGTTTCCCAACACTGGCTAAATTCACATGCATCTAAGATGGATGTGGTCTGTGGTCTATCCTTTTCTAAGAGTTTTAAAGTTTAGTGCCAAATCTTAATGCAAAAAAGGAAGAGGAGAGGAAGTAGAAGAGGAGAGGAAAGGGAGACAGAAGAGAAGGGCAAATGTTAAAGCTTATGACTGCATTCTGACATCACGACTTGGCACGTATAATGTAAGAATACCTGTGCTGTCATTCCCTGTCTCCTTTTACATGTCCATTGAAAATTGCTGCCCTGGAGGAGAGCTGCAAATGATTCTTCAGATAAACCAGGATAGACAATACAGGGAAAGACTTTTTTCAATGTGTTTTTCACGGTAAGTGATCGTACAGACTGGTGTGGAAATAACAGAGCTAGCTCCAAAAGAAAGGGAAAATAATTACATTTCTAAACTGTAGACATTTTATATCCTTTCTGAGCAAGAGAAACAAACTTAGCAATAAAAGAACTTCAAAAAGATTTCCTGATGAACATAGTACTGTCTGCTGGCAGGGACAATAGCTGGATTTGGGCAAAGTAACCTGATTTCAGCAAAGCATTGAAGCCTAGAACAGGCAGAATCAATAAAAATGAGAGGCAGTGGCTTTTTGTGACACTATCGATGCAGAGAGGCCTCTTTCTGATATAAACTCACAGAAATAACTTGATAAAACTTTCTTCAAAAAACATAATCTTTGAAGTTTATGTGAAATAAAGAAAGAAAAGGAAATCCCTAACGGTCAGAAATGAACAGGAAAGCAGTAAGGGGAAGCTACCGTTGTACTGGATCAAGGGAGTAATGGATCAGACATAGGCTTCAGAGTTTGGGAGCTAGGGTTTAAGATTCACTCAGGAACATGGGATCACATGGGACACAGACCTACATGATAAAGATACAGTATCCCATGGTACAAGGCTCCCACAGGGATATAGAAACCCTGCTGTCCAGTATTTCACTGTATTACTATACCTAAATGTATTTTTCCATTCTCCAACTGTAACATTACAGTGAATTCTGGTCCTTGTGAATATAGACATTGCTACTATGAAAAGTCTAATAAAAGTCTCCTGGCACACAAAAACAAGTATTTCCTTAGGGTATATGCCTAGGAGTAGAACTGCTGAAACACAGGGTATTATAAGTTGTTTACAAACTGGGAAATTTTCAGATGTTTTAATTTTTACTAACTGATGTGCCTAAAATGGAATTTCATTATGGTTTTTAAATTACAACTGTTTCTTAATGGAGTTGATCATCATTTATGTGTTTATTGGCCACTTAAGTTTTTTTTGTGTGTGATATACCAGTTTATCTTTTGTCCATTTTTCTATTGAGTTTTTGAGAAGTTATTTATATATTCTAGATCCTTTGTCAAGTTCATGAGTTATAAATATCCTCTTTCATTTTCTGGGTATTTTTCACATTGTTCACGGCAGTTTCTGGTAAACAAAATTTTTAACTTCACTATAGTCAAATGTAACTCTCTTTCCTTTGTAGTTTAAAATTTTTGTCACCATTTTAAATCACTTCTCACTCCCCAAAGTCATAAAATAGTCTCCAATATTGTTTCCCAAAGTTATATGGTTTTAATTTCGCCCTAACTTTTTGTCATGTTTTAGGAAGAAATCCAATTATATATTTAAAAAAAATTATGTTTATTTATTTTCGAGACAGAGAGGTAGAGACAGATTGTTAGCAGGGGAGAAGCAAAGAGAGAGGGAGACACAGAACCTGAACTAGGCTCCAGGTTCTGGGCTGTCAGCAGAGAGCCTGACACGAGGCTCGAACCCACAAACCATGAGATTGTGACCTGAGCTGAAGTCGGACACTTAACCGACTGAGCCATTCAGGCACCCCCAATTATATATTTTAATACATAAATGAAGCCAGTACCATTTATTGAAAAGTTCACCCCTTCACCCACTGATTTACAATTCCAATTTTTTCTGAAATCAAGCTTCCATGTATGTGAAGTCTACTTCAGGATTTTCTATATAGATTCATTGGCCTATTTTTCTATCCATATACTAATACCTCACTGAATTACTTTCATAGGCTTAAAATGAATCTTGATACTGGCTAAACCAATCTCCTTCACCATATATTATTTCTTCGGGAAGTTGTGGCTATCATTACCCTTCTGCTATTCACCCTTTTGCTACTCTGTGTAAATTTAACTTAATTCCCAAAACCGAGCAAAAGACACACACACACATACATAGAGACAAACCTGCTTTTACACTATTTTTTAGAAGTTTAGTAAAGAAAGATAAAGCAAAAATTATTAACAGATACGTGATATGATAATATTAAATTATCCTAAGGCAAAATATACCTTTAGGGATAAAACAGTGTCTTACTTAATGATGAAAAAAATTTACCAGGAAGATATAAAAATCCTGATGTGGAATAGATGAAACCACTGAGTCTCAAAATGTATTAAAAAAAAATAAGTAGTCACAAGAGGAGAAAATGATCAATCCCCATGGGATATATTAACATGTCTCTCTCCAAAACTGACAAGTCAAGGAGAGAAATAAATGAATGAATGAATGAATGAATGAATGAATGAATGAAATCAGGCAATACAAGTTTGAACAACAGAATAAAGAATACGGATCCTGCAGACAGGGTCCACAAATAAAGTAAACACGTTGTCTTCAAGCACACATGGATAATTCACAAAAATTGACAATGTTCTGCACCATAAAAGAAGTTTCCATCAAGCAATCAATACCAAACACAGAATTCTCTAACTACAGGATAATAACATTCAGAATCAATAGCAAAATGACAACAGTGCAAAGTCCATATGTCCAGCTCCCACAGAGTTTTTCATAAATCACCAGGCTCTTGGAAAGGAGTGCAGTGAATGGGTTCTTCCATGAAAGTAAAGAAAAAAGACTGAATAATGTAGCCTGTGGAGTCAAGCAGACTCCAGTGGGGAATCCAGCTCATTACTTAACAGACTTGTGACCTTAAGGAACTGACACAACCTTTGTGTGCCACAGTCTCCTCACAGCTGGAATGGAAAGTGTCTTTCTCAGCAGGCTGTGTGAGAATTAAATGAGACAATATACAGCACTTGCTATAAAGTAAGACAAAGAAATAACTAAAGTTTGTTTGTTTGTTTGTTTTAGGTTTTACTTAAATCTGTTTAGGTGTTGGTATTATTGTTATACTAATGTGTGTTCAACATAACAAAGTGAATTCCTCTTAGGTGTTCTACCCAGTCACAAGGCACCCTTTTCCAAATCTACACCACAGATATCCAGTTCAAACACAGCACCAAAGTAGAAGAGGCCAAAAACAGTACCTAGCTTCTAATTTCTCACACTTCATTTCTTCAGGTGTTCACTGCTCCCAAGGAAGCTCCTTTTCGAATTCTTTATTAAAAACATCCACAGAGGTCATTCCAATTTGGCTAGTTTTTGCCAAACATGTGGACTAAATGCCCTCTTTGAAATCCTTTGAACTCTGCAGATGAGTGTGGAGCTGTGGATACCTGAAATGCTGATGAACTAGCAGCAAAGTGACTGGATTAGAAATCCTGCCATGTCTCGGTTGGTCCCTACATGACCCTAAAGAAGTCTGTCTAACAAGGAAAGTTCCTTTTTGGGAAGACTTGGTGATATGGGAGAAAGCCTGTGATAATCATAAATAAATAACTGTACTGGAATGTGACTACTACTTTCATCTTCATTTGGTTCTGCACCTGTCTCATTTTGAACCATAAACTGTGCTTCTTTGCCACCATAGGCTGAGTCCAACCCACAGAGGGTCATGAATGCCAAAGTTAAATGTTGGAATTGCCTGCAGTTCGGTCCCCTCCACAGGGCCATGGACTCATGGGGGAAAAAGACTGTTTCCAATTTGTCTTTTTATCCCAAATACTTGGAATCTGGGCTTGCAGGGTGCTGAGAGAACATCTATCCAAGGAAATGAACGATGACACGAATAGATGAAAAGGAATTGACTTGGACGTGCAATCAGGTCCATAAGAAAAAGTATAATGACAACAGTGTAAACAATACATTAGACAAACACCAATAATGGAATGTGACCAAAGGGCACTTTCCTTTTTTCTCCCACTGTCCCTCCCATTTTTTCCTTATTGAAGTACAATCGACATATACTTAACCACAAATCTTTAAACAGAACTATATGACCAATTTTAACATATATACAATATCTTTTAACCATCGGCCAAACCAAGATCACCCCCAAAATTTCCTCCTTGCCCCTCTTTAAACATGCTTTGAAATGGGAGGTCTGTGGGTAGGTCTGCCCAGAGCACTGTCAGGAGCAACACCTGTGCGGGAGTGAAGGCAGCAGGACTAGAGGCAAGAAGGGTTGGGGCTGGACTGTGATGAAAAGATGGCAAGTCCACATGAAGACAAGCTGCCCCACATTGAGACAAGGGAGCCCATCCTATCTGCCACTTCCACTAGTCACTAGATATGGACTTAACCTTAGGAGAAGCTTAACCTTGGGAGCTCCCTTTGGCCCAAGGCAATGTGTGGGGAGGGACTCAGCTGCCAACTTAGCAGGCAATATTCCCAGCAGTTGCAGGAGTCAAGAACCTGCATCCTGAAGGGGATCTGTGTCAAGCATCACAACATACACCTCGTGTGGGGAAGGTAAGGGATACAGGGAGAGACGGGTGCAGTCCCTACTCTCCTAGAGTGAGGAAATCAATGGTTTTGACTTCACAGGAAAGAATCCATTCTGATGAAACCAAAGTTTGTGCCAAGCACTACTCTAAGCTCTGCACTTTTATTACTGCAACGACCCCATCACGACCCAGTACAGTAGATGAGGCACCTGAAGCACAAAGAGGCCACACAGTCACCCAGCATCACATAATTAGAGTGAGCTCAGCTCCAGGCTGTTTGGTCCTACTCTACATCTCTAGCTACCACAATCTGCTGCCTCTCTGAACTTATATTTCACTCAGATTTTTTTATTATGTTTTACATTGCATATCTTGTCTTGTAGAAGGTACTACTGTTGCATGTTATGTTCAAAATGGGAAACTGGCAGTTTAGCACACACTGATTCTATAAATCAAAGCTGAGATTAGAAATTACTCAACTAACATCTGCAAAGTTATGTGATATTTTGTCACTGCATTAGGAAAAGCTATCATTATAACTTGTAATCGTTGATGGAGTGAAAACATCACCCTAGAATTAATCTTATTCAAAGGAACTGGAAATGGGAAACACACACACACACACACTCCACAGGGAAGAACTTAAAGACCCAGGCACAGAGCCTCATATTCCCCAAGAAACGGTCATTTTTTTACTGAAGTTATCCTAGTAACTCAGAGATATCAACTTTGAGCTCTGCAGCTCTCTATTGTGTCTGATCAGGCTCAATCAGAGAAGCGAAATCACTATGACAAATCAGATATTGTAAAAGATGAATTACATGGATTTGACTTTACACAACCAGGGGAGCAGGCTAAGTAATCTATGAGAAACTATTCCACCTGCATCTGGTATGGGAGGCTGAATCTGCAGACAAGGCCATCGGGAAGAGCAAACAGATGGGCAACGGGGGCAACTAGGAGAAACTGGAAGCTATGAAGCCTAGCGAAGACTAGTACCCACTGCAATCTTTCCCTGCCTCCAAGCTCCCACTATGATGATGACAGTATCCTGCAGGGGAAGCTGGCACCCTTCATCACAAAGCTAAGCACAAGTTTGATACAAGAATCAGAGAAGCTTGGAAGCAGAAATGCAGCAGGAGCTGGAGGTGAGCCAGCAGATCATCTACCAGATGTGACAACATGTAGGAGGCTGCAGCAACACCTTGTGCCCTGGGCTGACCTTCTAGCATAAAAAATATGGCTGCTGCTTCACTTCCACCTGCCACATCTCCTGCAAAATGCCTATGATGGTCCTACTGACTTGGAATTATTCAGGGAATAGAATTCTGGGAAATGTAGTTTTAGCTAGGCTGACATAACATAAATTCCCCACACCAATTTTTGAGGGCAGATCTGACACTAAAAAGAAGTACTCAGATGCTCTACTTGAGAAAACGTTACATTAGATCTTCTTAAAGCAGCTCCTGACATTAAGTAGGGTGAAACCTACTGTTTGTTCCCACCCACCACCAAAAGAAATATTGATTAGTTACTAAATACTTGACTGTGGATTTATAGCCATTACCTTAGTTAACTTTTAAGGTTAGTACTATATTCATTATCCCTATTTTTTAAATAAATGCACTGAAGCTTAGAGAAGTTAATAGGCTTACACAAAGTGACATGGCAAATTGCAAATCTGGGACCCACATCTCTTGATTCCATAACTCCTGCCCATCACCAATTCACTTTGCTACTGCTGTAACACTAGAGAAAATCTTCCCAGTCATTACCTTTTATGAAAATCTGAGAAGAGTCAGACTCTTTAGTGCATTGGTGTAGCCCTACTTACTTTTTCCTGTGTGTACACTGACAGAGTGAGAGACCCAAAGAGAATTAGAAGGGTCTATTCCCAAAAACAAAGAAGAGAGGAAAAAAGAGGATTAAAAGTTCAAGAATAAAGTGAGAGGGGGAATCATGGGTCCGTAAAGGAAACAGCAGAACTAAGGAGAGAAGAAGAAAGGTGTACGAGAAGGGGAAGAAAAGTACTCATATTTTCTCAAGGAAAAGAAGGATTTGTGTAGAATCATGAGCAGGTTAAGACCCAGCCAGGAGCGAAGGCTGTGGTGGGAGACAGAAGTTGCACATCTCTCAGTAAGACCTCTGCAAACCTGCCAGGTCAGGACCAAAATGGTCCTATCATTCCCCTAGCTTGACTAAACGCTAGGCAGGCTTCCCTTTTCTTAGAGCATTTAACTTTAGAAAACTTGTAACTGTAAATTCTTCTTTCTGCTTCTTTGAGATGTTAATCTGTTAAATAGTTTCTCACCAGTTTTACAATCCTGTAATGTCTTTCCAAAAGGACCTGGGAGCCATCCCTTTGAAATGTAAATATCAAGGTAGAAAGCACCCCTACCTCCTACTTTCTGTGAGAAGACAGGAGCCGAATGTCCCATGGACACCCTAGTCCAAGTTGTAAAACTATCTCCTGTCACAAGGATACAGAAAGTTTACTTTGGGGAAAGCCAATTAGCAAACACAAATGGCCAATGATCCTCCCCACCTACCATCCCAGCTGCTAAAACGTACCGGCCTCATGTGTCACTAGAGTAGAACCCAGATTAGGGTCTAGCCTCTCCTCTTATTGCAGTAGTCTTGAATCAACTCTTTCTTACTTGTTGAACCTTGTCCAGTGCAGTTTTTGCTTTGACTGTTATAAGACCAATAGGGAATGGGCAGCACTAAACTGTGGTCTACCTATGGAGAAAACATTTATTATGCAAGGAAAGATAAAAGCATTAACCAAAAAAAAGAGAGAGAGAGAGAAAAAAATTCAAGTACCTGGGGAGCCAGACTGTTAGAAAGACAGAATAGAGGTTTAGAACATAGGCTTTGGAGTTCATCACTCAGGTCTAAGTCCTCCAACTATCTCTTACTGCTTTTACTACTGTTGCAACACCAGAAACATTATTTAACCTTATTTTTTTTCTATGGCCCAGTAAAACAGTGGTGGTAATAATAGTGCTGGTTGTACTGAGAATTAAATCAATGTGCCTAATGCTTATATGAGTAGGGTCTAACTAACAATCAAGAAAATTATCCTACTTATCTACCTAGAGGGAGGTTTTTTCCCTCCCAATTTACTATTTTGAGATATTTCAACCCTAGAGAAAAGTTAAAGAATAATAAAATACCCCCATTTTTCCTCTACCTAGATTCACTATTTGCTCACACTTTGAACCTCTCCCTCTCTCTTTTTGTCTCTTTCTCTGCCATTTGAAAATAAGCTGCAGACATCATGCCTAAATACCTCATCACTAAACATGTCAGCATCCACTTCTAGAAAATAAAGACATTCTCTTACATAACTGAAATGCATTAACTACACCCTGAAAGATTTAATAAGATCACCTGTTGAGGGGGGAGCAGTTAAGATGATGGAGAAGTAGGGAGACCCTGGGCTTTCCTCATCCCTCAGACACAGCTATATTGAGATAAGATCATTTGTAACACCCAGGAAATTGATCTACAGAGTGGCAAAAAGATCTCCACAGTTGGTGGGAGACAGGGTGGCAGGTGGGAGGGTTATGTCAACAAACAAATCAAATGACACCTAGTTAAAGGTCCAAACACTCCACCAAAGCAAGCAAGGAGGAGCTCTGCGGAGGATTGACCAGAGAGAGCAGCCAAAACACAACAGCAAGAGTACAGGCAGCATACACCAGAAACACTTCCTCAAGTGTCAGGCCCTGGACAATGTATGGCCCCTTTTTAATACAGCAGTTACTCTCAGGTACAGAAAACATAAGCTTTTAAAACATGCAAAAGACAGAAACTTAGCCAAAATGAAAAGACAGAGGAATTCTCTGTAAAAGAAATGTCAAGAAGAAATCACAGCCAGGGACTTGCTCAAAACAGATGTTAGCAATTTATCTGAACAAGAATTTAGAATAACAGTCATAAGACTACTAACTGGGCTTGAAAAAAGCACTGAAGACATCAGGAAACCCTTGCTGGAGATATCAAAGACCTAACAACTAGTCACGATGAAATAAAAAGTTCTATAACTGAGATGCAAAACAAACTGGATACAGTGACAATGAGGACTGAAGAAGCACAGAAGAGAATAAGTGATATAGAAGATAAAATTATGGAAAATAATGAAACTTAAAAAAAACAGGGAAAGGAAATAATTAGATCATGAGAGGAACTTAGAGAACTGATTCCCTTAAAATAACAAATCCATATCACAGGAGTCCCAGAATAAGAAGAGTAAGAAAAAGGGGAAGAAGGCTTATCTGAACACATGGTAGCTGAGAATCTCCCTAATCTGGGGAAGGAAACAGGAATTCAAGTCCAAGAGACACAGAGAACTCCCCTCAAAATCAACAAAAACAGGTCAACAACACAACATATCAAAATGAAATTTGCAAAATACAAAGATAAAGAGAGAATTCTGAGAACAGGACAAAAGGCCCTTTACCTATGTAGACACAAGGGTAGTAGCAGAACTGTTCACTGAAATTGGTAGACCAGAAAGGAACGGCAGAAATTTTTCAATGTGCTGAAAGGGAAAAATACACAGCCAAGAATTCTTTCTTTTCTTCTCAGTTGGATTTATTTATTTATTTATTTATTTATTTATTTATTTATTTATTTTTAATAATTCACTGTCAAATTGGTTCCCATACAACACCCAGTGCTCATCCCAACAAGTGCCCTCCTCTGCCCGTCACCTGCTCTTCCCCCTCCCACCCCCCTCCCCTCAGTTTGTTTAGTCTTTGAAAGTCTCTTATGTTTTGTCTCTCTCCCTCTCTGTAGTTTACCCAAGAGATACAAGAGTGCTGATGCATAGGGGAACGTGTACCCCGATATTCATAGCAGCACTTTCGACAATAGCCAAATCATGGAAAGAGACTAAATGTCCATCAACTGATGAATGGATAAGGAAGATGTGGCATATATATACAATGGAATACTATGCAGCAAAGAGAAAGAATGAAATCTGGCCATGTGTGGCAACATGGATGGAACTGGAGGGTATTATGCTGAGTGAAATAAGTCAGGCAAGGAAAGACAGATGCCATATGTTTCCACGCGTCAGTGGGCTTTGTGAGACTTAACAAAAAACCAGGGGGGAGGGGAAGAAGGGAAGGAAAAAAACCACAGCCAAGAATTCTTTATCCAGCAAGGCTGTCATTCAGAATAGAAGGAGAGATAAACAGTTTCCTAGAGAAACAAAAACTAAAGGAGTTCATGACCACTAAATCTGTCCTGCAAGAAATTTTAAGAGCAACTCTCTGAGTGGAGGAAAAATAAAAAAGAAGACCAAGATGACAAAGATTACATAGGACCAGAGAATTTAAACAGAAACACCAACTCTACAAGCAACACAATGGCACTAAATTCACATCTTTCAATAATCACTCTAATGTAAATGGACTAAATGCTCCAATCAAAAGACAAAAGGTATTAGAATAGATTTTTTAAAAAATCTATCTATCTGCTGCCTACAAGTGACTCATTTTAGGTCTAAAGGCATCCGTAGATTAAGGGATGGAAAACCACCTCTCATGTTATTGGAGGTCTAAAGTGCACCACAGTAGCCATACATATATTAGACAAACTAGATTTTAAAACAAAACAATAACAAGAGATGAAGAAAGGCATATCATAATTAAGGGGTCTATCTATCAAGAAGATTGAACCATTGTAAATATTTATGCCCCCAAACTGAAAGCACACAAACATGTACATAAATTAATAACAAACATAAAGAAACTCAATGATAATAATACCATAAAAGGAGAAGACTTTAATACCCCACTTATAACAATGGAGAGATCACCTAAGCAGAAAATCAACAAGGAAATGATGGCTTTGAATAACACACTGGACTAGAGGGACTTAACAGATGTATTCAGAACATTTCAACCTGAAGCAGCAGAATATATATTCTCAGCTGCACATGAAACATTATCTGGGATAGATCACATACTGGGTCACAAGTCAGCCTTCGACAAGTACAAAAAGATCAAGAACATTCCATGCATATTTTCATATCACAACACTATGAAACTTGAAATCAAGCACAAGTAAAAATTTGGAAAGCACTCAAATACACAGAGGTTAAAGAACATCCTTCTAAAGATTGAATGATTAAACCAGGAAATTCAAGGGAAAATTAAAAAATACATGGAAGCAAGTGAAAATTAAAACGTGACAGTTCAAATCCTTTGGGATGCAGCAAAGGCAGTGTTAAGAGGAAAGTACATTGCAATTCAGGCCTATGTCAAGAAGACAAAAAGGTTCCCAAACACACAACCTAACCTTGCACCTAACAGAGCTAGAAAAGGAGAAGCAAATAAAGCCTAAAACCAGCAGAAGAAGGGAAATAATAAATATTAGAGCAGAAATAAATGATATAGAAACAAAAAAACAAAAACCAGTAGAACAGATGAATGATACTAAATGCTGGTTTTTTGAAAGAATAAATAAAATTGATAACCCCCTAGCCAGGTTTATCAAAAAAGAAAAGACAGAGGACTCAAATAGATAAAATAACAAACAAAAGACAAGAGATCAAACCGACACCACAGAAATACAAACAATTCTTAGAGAACACTAGGAAAAATTGTATGCCAACAGACTGGGCAATCTGGAAGAAATGGACAAATCCTAGATGCCTGCATACTACCAAAACTCAAATGAGAAGAAATCTAAAATCTGAACAGATCCATAACCAGCAAAGAAATAGAATCAGTGATCATAAATCTCTTAACAAACAAGAGTTCTGGGCCAGATGGCTTCCCAAGGGAATTCTACCAGACACTTAAAGAGTTAATACCTATTCTTCTCAAACTGTTCCAAATATATATATATAGAAATGCAAGGAAAGCTTTCAAACTCATGCTATGAAGCTAGCATTATCTTGATTCTAAAACCAGACAAAGACCGTACTAAAAAGGAGAATTACAGGCCAATATCCCTGATGAACCCAGATGCAAATATTGTCAACAAAATACTAGCAAATCAAATTCAATAGTACATTAAAAGAATTATTCGACATAATCAAATGGGATTTATTCCTGGGATGCAGGTCCAGTTCTATATTTATAAATCAACGTGATATACCACATTAATAAAAGAAAGAATAAAAACCAGATGATCCTCTCAATACACAGAGAAAAAGCATTTTGACAAAATACAGCATCCTTTCTTGATAAAAACCCTCAAGAAGGTAGATAGATGGAATATACCACAACATAATAAAGGCTACATATTAAAGACCAACAGCTAATATCATCCTCAATGGGGAAAAACTGAGAGCTTTTCCCCTAAGGTCAGGAACATGACAGGAATATCCAATATCACCACTGTTATTCAACATAGTGTTGGAAATCCTAGCCTCAGAAATCAGACAACACAAAGATTTAAAAGGCATATGAATTGGCAAAGAAGTCAAACTATCAATCTTCACAGACAACATGATACTCTACATGGAAAACCCAAAAGATTCCACCAAAAGACTGCTAGAACTGATACATGAATTCAGCCAAGTCACAGGATATAAAATCAATGTACAGATATTGGTTGCATTTCCATACACCAACACTGAAGCAGCAGAAAGAGAAATCAAGGAGTCAATTCCATTTACAATTGCACCAGAAACCACAAGATGCCTAGGAAAAAACCTACCAAAGAGGTAAAATATCTGTATGCTTAAAATTATGGAAAGCTTATGAAAAAATTTGAAGAAGACAAAAAGAAATGGAAAAACATTCCATACTCATGGATTGGAAGACAAATTTGTTAAAATGTCTATACTACTCAAAGCAATCTACACATTCAATGCAATCCCTATCAAAATAACATCAGCACTCATCACAGATATAGAACAAAGAATTCTAAAATTTGTATGGAACCAGAAAATACCTCGAAGAGCCAAAGTAATATGGAAAAAGAAAACCAAAGCTGGAGGCATCACAATTCTGGACTTTGAGCTGTATTACAAAACTATAATCATCAAGACAGTATGGTACTAGCACAAAAACAGACACATTGATCAAAGGAACAGAATGGAGAACCCAGAGCTGGACCCACAAACGCATGGTTAACTAATCTCAGACAAAGCAGGAAAGAGTATCCAATGGAGAAAAGAGTCTCTTCAGAGAATCGCAGTGGGAAAACTGGACAATGACATGTAGAGGAATGAAACTGGACTACTTTCTTGCCCATATACAAAAATAAACTCAAAATGGATGAAAGACCTGAATGTGAGATGGAAAACCATCAAAATCCTAGAGAAAAACACAGGCACAACTTCTTTCACCTTGGTCACACCAACTTTTTACTAGACATATCTCCAACAGCAAGGAAAATAAAAGCAAAAATGAACATGTTGGGACCTCATCAAGATAAAAAGCTTCTGCACAGAGAAGGAAACAATCAATAAAACTAAATGGTAACCGACAGAATGGGAGAAGATATTTGCAAATGACGTATCAGATAAAGGGTTAGTATCCAAAATCTATGAGGAACTCATCAAACTCAACATTCAAAAAATAAATAATCCAGTGAATGAATAGGCAGAAGACATGAATAGACATTTTGCCGAAGAAGACATCCAGATGGCTAACAAACACATGAAAAGATGCCCGATATCGCTCATCATCAGGGAAATACAAATCAAAACCATAATGACATACCATCTTATACCTGTCGGAATGGCCAAAATTAACAACTCAGGAAACAACAGATGTTGGCAAGGATGCAGAAATTCGGGAATATTTTTACAATGTTGTTGGGAATGCAAACTGGTACAATCATTCTGGAAAACCGTATGGAGGTTCCTTAAAAAAAATAAAAAATAGAACTATCCTTTGACCCAGTAATTGCACTAGTAGGTATTTACCCAACAGATATAAAAATGCTGATTTGAAAAGACACATGCACCCCAATGTTTAGAGCAGTGGTATCAACAATAGTCAAATTATTAAAAGAGCCCAAATATCCATCCACTGATGAATCAAATATTACATGGTGATCAAAAAGAATGAAATCTTGCCATTTGAAATAACATGGATGGAACTAGAATGTATAATGCTAAGTGAAATAAGTCAGTCAGAGAAAGGTATATATCATGTGATTTCACTCAGGTGGAATTTAAGAAACAAACCAGATGAAAAGAGGGGAAGGGAAGGAAAAATAAGATAAAAATTGAGGGAAACCATAAGAGATTCTTAAATACAGAAAACAAACTGAGGATTCCTGGAGGTGAGATGGGTGGCAAGATGGGCTAAATGGATTACAAGTATTTAGCAGGGCATTTGTTGGGATGAGCACTGGGTGTTGTATGTAAGTGATAAATCAATGGGTTCTATCCCTGAAACCAATACTACACTGTATGCTAACTATCTTGAATTTAAATAAATAAATAATGTACACTAAAAAAAAGATGATCTGTTATTCAGTTGATATTTAAATCTCTTCAAATGTTTCCAAAATTCCTTTTCTTGTTCTTCTTGTTTACTTCCTGATCCAAGACCTATTCAAGGTTCACAAACTTCTGTGTTGTTCTTGCCTCTTTAGTTTTTCTGAAACTAGACAAGTCTGTCATGTTTTGTGTGTTAAGTGTTTTCTATGCCCCTGACATTTATAAAGACCAGTTACCTTTTAGAATAACTAGATTCTATATATGCCAGTTGTTTTCCCCATTCGATTCAGGTTTCACTGCAGCTGCAGAACATGCAATCTTTTTAAGTATACATGCAGCATTTGCCAACATAGGTCATATGTGGGGACAATAAAACAAGTCTCAAAAACGTGACAGAATAAAAATCGTACAAAGGGTATACTCTGACTGCACTGGTATTAAATTATCAAAAAGATATTTAGAATAAAACAATAGGATACTTAGAAAAACTCCAAATATTTGGAAATTAAGCAACATATCTAAGCAATCCATAGGTCACAGATTAAATTATAAGAAAAAAATCAAAAATAAACTGAAAGTTACTGAAAACACAACACCTCACAATTTATGGGATATAGCTAAGCACTGCTTAAAGGAAACTTTGTAACGTTGAATACTTTTATCAGAAAATACGAAAGGTCTTCCATCAGTGACCTAAGGTACAAGTCAAACTCAGAGTAAACAGAAGGAGGAAATAATAAACGTAGATTGAAATTGATAAAACTGAAACCAGACAAGCAAGAGAGAAAACTGCTCTAAAAAATAATTAAATTGATAAACACCAAGAATGATCAAGGAAAAAAAGAAGACACAAATTACCAATATTATGAATAAAAGAGGTGACATAACTGAAAAATTTACTGATCTTGAAAGGATAACAAGAGAATATTACAAAGAGTTTTATGCCAACAAATTGGACCACTTAGATGAAAAGAACAAATTCCTCAAAAAACACAACTCATCAAAAATGACCTCAGATTTACATTAAAGATTTTTTAGCAAATATACTACCTAGATGATGTTTTGTACTTCTTCCTGCATTACTTCAGGAGGCACATAATGTTAGATTATCCCACATTAAGATATACCAAGTATGATTACTTGGTTAAGGTATACAACATCAGATATGTCCATTATAAAAACACATTTCCCCTTAGTTAAAATAATCTCTGGGGTGATACTTTGAGACCACATAAATATCCTGTTCCCCGACAATCTTTACCCCAATGATTTCAGCAGCCATTGATCATTCTATTTGGAATAAGTAATAATTAACTGATACTTAATAACAGATTACATATGTGAAATGTGGATTTTCTAATTGCATTACTGCATCTACATTTATTGGCTACTATTCTTTTATAAAAAGAGCTTTCTTCTCTCTCTTCATCTCTCCATGTCTTCCCCCACCCATCTCCTCACTATGAACTCATGAATTCAGTTTTTACTCAACACGTTATAATCAATGGTCATCATTCTTTTTAATGTGTAACTTGTACCAAGCCAGCTTTTGTACCTTTCTTTTTAATGAACCCATTAGTCTTTGTGCACTTACTTGCTTTTTGACATGAGATTTTTCAGGCTTACCTTGTAAATTCCCTGCTCTGGGCCTAGACATAGCCATTTCTCTAAGAAGCATCTAAGTGGTGATTAGTATTTAGAAATCCAGACCTAGGCTCAAAGTGCACTCGCTGCTACTGAAGTGGATTTGCTTAAAGCTGTTTCAATGAACAGAGCTAGGAAGTGTATATGTGTGTCCATGGTATCTATCAATCTATATACATATAGAATGAGCTTGTATTGAGGCCTCTCGCTGAAATCCAGCCCTGTCTATATCCTTTGCCCTCACCCAGGAATGTAAAAACTCTGCTTCCCAAAAACATCAATATATTTAGTCATTTGCTGTATCCTATTATGCAAACAAAACAGTTTCATAATTATACCACCCAAACCACTACCAAGAAGAAAACTGCTAAGCAAATGTTAATTGTTCTTTGCAGTTCTCTTTGACTTTATAGTATATTCTATTTAGGATGTGTAGTCAAAGCCCTATAAGCCCAAAGTTACTTGACTTAATTTTTTTTCTCTGTGTTGTTATTATCAATTTGACATGCAAATGGGTTTTCTGTTTGTAATCAAATTTAATGTCTGTCTTTTTCTGTTTTGGTTAACTTTTTTAACTTTTGAGATATTTACATGGTTCAAAATTAAAACTATATGAAAATGGTCTACTAAAATAAATTTCACATTCACCCCTATATCCTCCACACTATCCCTACATACCTTGTAAGTAAATATTTTCATTAATTTCTGGTTGATATATCCTGTTTCCCTTTGTAAAAATAAGCAAATTCCCTTCTTTTTACATGATAGGTAGATATACATACCATTGTATCCTGCATTCATGGAAAGCTTCTTTATCCTTCCTCTTTGGCTACACTGCACACAACTGTATGGAGCACAATATTTAATTCAATCACTCTCCTTTGAGTCATCATTTAGAATGACTGCAATGTTTTGTTATTATAACTTATTCTGAATGAAGACCTTGTACATATGCTAATTCATATCTGTGGGCAAATTTCTAGAAATGGAATTTCTGGTTCAAAAGGTAAATGCATATATAACTTTTGTTAAATATCATCAAATCCCTTACAAAGGGGTTGGTATCATTTTGCATTTCCAGCAGAAATGTGTAAAGGTATCTGAATTTCCATAGCCTTGACTAATGTGTTACCTAGATTTTGGACTTTCTATCACTCTGATAGATGAAAAAATGGTCTCTCAAAAAACAACTCATTCGCATTTTATTATGAGTAAAGATTAGTACCTTTTTTTTTGCATTTAAAGGCCATTTTATGTTTTATGTAAATTCTTTTGAGAGTTTTTATTCATTATATATCATATTTTACAATTTTTTCTTTATTTTTAATAATTTTTTTTAGTTTTATTTATTTTGAGCGGGGGCAGGTGGGGCACAGGAGGAGGAAAAGAGAGAATCCCAAGCAGGCTCTTCACTAAGAATCAGGTGGTTAACTGACTGAACCACCCAGGAGCTGCAAGAATTCTTTATTCATTATAGAAATTAGCCCTCTGACCATCATATAAGCCTCCTGATTTTTCACTGGCCTTTTGACTTTGCGTACAGTGTTGTGTGATGTACAAAAAAATTTATTTTTATATGATTGATACTAGCTATGTTTTGTGGTTTCTGGATTTTGGACTATAGCTTGAAACATGCTCAGGTCAAGAGATAGGTCAGCCATGTTCATTTTTTACAGTTAGATCTCTGATCCACTTGGAATGTGAACTGGCAATTTGTATGAGATATGAAACTATTTTTTTCCCAAATGACTAGCCAGTTGTCCCCAAACCATTTATTTTAAAAGTCCTTATTTTCCAGCATGCCTGGCTAGCTAAGTCACTTAAGCATCCAACTCTGGGTTTTAGCTCAGGTCATAATCTCAGGGTTCCTGAGTTTGAGCCCCATGTCTGGCTCTGGGCTAACAGCACAGAGACTGCTTGCCGTTTTCTCTCTCTGCCAACCCCCTGCTCATTCTCATTCTCTCTCTGTCTCTCTCTCTCTCTCAAAATAAATCAACTTAAAAAAAAATAAAAGTCCCTGTTTTCCAAAATAGAGGGAGTGTAAGGCACAGAATTCGTTTTATGAGTAATGGACAGATGAGATGCCAAACAAGCTCAGGAAACCACCATCAGGCCTGGGCTCAAATATCAAAGAGAGAAGGAAATGTTCCTGAAGTCCTGGGTTTAGGGCCACCAAGCAAATGCAGCACTCATGACTGTCTGTCCAATGAGATCTGAAGAGTCCAGGAGCTGCACTTGCTGCCTAAGTATAGAGAGAGACAGAGAAATGCTTCCTTTCTTCTATCCCTCCAATCTCCCATCAATCTCCCATTGGTTCTTATTGACCAAATTCAGATGGAAATCAGTTAATGGGGAGCCTGGGACATGTGTCCTACAGAGTTTAGCTCTCCTGCAAAACAGAAGAGAGATGGAAGAGGGGCAAGAGTTGCCCTGAGGACAAAGTGGCAGCACAGTACTCACTGAAAAAATTAAGAAAAATTCTTTATCTTGTCATTAAAATGAATTCCCAGAAGATACAATGTAACTCATTAATACTCCAGTAGCCAAATTCCTCTAAGTAAATTTTAAAAGGTATATATGGATTTAAAGACAGACTGTGATACAATCTTCTTAGAGTTCAATCATCTGTCCTGAAAATAATCTGGATCAGTAAGATATTTATTATCTATGTGTTTGACATGAAGCAGGATTGAGGAAATTAAGAATGCAGGGATGGAACTAGAAAGATTTTCAAAATAGAATTAGTTAGCCCTGAAGAAATCAGAAATATCCAAGAAACTGAAATTGAGATCAAACATAACTGAAAACGAATGAACAAAAGATATTTAAATTTTATCTTAAGACATTAAAACTGAATTAAAAAATTATAAGCCATATACAATGAATGCAAGAGTTTATAGATACTCTCCTCAGAGGAAGCAAAAAATTCTTTTTTATCCTTTATAATTTCTCTATGTGCTGCATTTTTTAAGAAAGTGATTTGCCTTATTTTAAAAGTTATTAAGCTTTATCAAATATTTATTTAAAAACACTTTTTGTACACCTTATAATTTGAAATATATGTATACTTATTAATCATAACATAAAATCTAGACTGTATGACATACTCAAAAGAATAAATAATGCTTTGAAATTTAAATGTTTGAATCAGGGGCATAAAATTTATATTTAATAAAACATTCATCTCTAGGAGTTACATTTTAATAGAATGTTTTTTAGAAATATGAACTTTAATAAATGTACCATTCTATTTTATACCTTAAGAAATCCATAACAATAATTACCTATACATCCTAATCTAGCAAAATCCAAATATAGCCCCAGTTTTGAAGTTTTGATAGCCTTAAAACAAATATTTTGACTTTTGAAGGAATGATGTATTCTCAGAATTAATCCGATGAAACAAGATCACTGTCCCATAAGGAAACCAATCATGTCTCTTTATTCAATTTCTTAGAAAATTAAGGACTCCAAATCAGACAACTTACTGACTCATGATTCAGGTACTCAGAAAAGAGTTCTCCTGGTGGAAGATTCTCTCTGGTCTTCCTATTCCCTCTGGTCTTCCTATTCCCTTTATTTCTTCTCCTTCTTCCCCTCTTCTTTCCTCCCTTCTCCTACTTGCCAGTGTCCTCTTCTGCACTGGGTAGCGCCACCGTTTGGGGGAAGAATCAAAAGGAGAAAAAAATAGGCTCAAGTAAAAATATCCTGGTGCAGAGGAGGACGAAATAAACAACAATCTTGTGTGGGGCACCATTAGTCATTGTGGTTCTGCATACTCCATCTCCAGTAAAACCATCTTAACCAAATACCCTTGGATAATTGGTTCCAATGACTAATACATGCCCACTGATCCAGAGTCTGCGGATTGTGGATGACAAACAATAAACCTGCTTAGGATAATGTGATTGATTGTAATTCCATTTGAAATAAATGTAACAAATGGCAATACGCCATCTAGTTAACCATGCAGCACAATTGTAATTGTTAAGGTTGTTCATTTCATTACACAGTGTCCTTTCTCAGAAAAAAATTCATCTGCTCTTAGGATGAGGAATTTTTGTCCTTCCCTTGAACACATGGTTTCCACTAGTTACCTGGCTTGTTTTTATTTCACTCTGGCTTCTAGAAAATCTGGAGCCTGTCTACAGCCTATGGACAGAACTCAAAAGAAATATCTGCATGTTAGCTTAAATCAAGAAGTTTATGTCCCTATCCTTATTGTTATCCTATTCTTTTTTTCCTATCTCTAATTTGTTTTGTATTTTACATATTCCTGTAAATATGTTAATATCTGTTGCAGGCAGACTTCTCCAGAAACAGATCAGACAGAGAGTTTGGGGTGCCAGATATTATGTGTAATCAACGCTTCTGAAGGGAAGGAAAGAGAATTGGACAGACGGAAAAGGCAGGCTTGATCAAACTTCGGCCAAAACTGGCAGGGTGCTGTGAAGTGAGTATGGTCCTATGACGAGCCATGATGTTTGGTATAATCCCCCCTCAAATAGTCACCAGACACAGGATTCCTGAACAAGGATGTGAACTCAGGCAAGGTGGGTCTCTAAAACTGAGGTAGACTATGAGGAAATTGAAATATGCCTGCAGATTTGAGTATCTTCAGCTGGGCAGCAAGTTGTTTCTTGAGGTGAAGCAGGATAGCATATCCACCTGTTTTTCTTTTTTTAATGTTTTATTTATTTATTTTGAGAGAGAGAGAAAGAGGGAGAGAGAGAGAGGCAGAGAGAGAGGAGGGAAAGAGAATCCCAAGGAGCCCCTGTGCTGTCAGTGCAGAGCCCAATGCAGGGCTCGAACTCATGAACCGTGAGATCATGACCTGATTTGAGATCAAGAGTCAGAGGCTTAACAAACTCAGCCACCCAGGGACCCCCTACCTCTTTTTCTACTTCAGTCTCCTTCGCCTTTGTAAAGGATGAAGGAGAAGTTCCTCCAGGTGTCTGGTGTGCCATTGTTGATCAAAGAAGCTTAGGAGACACATGTTAGTGAGATAACTACAGTGCCTAAAGCAGAAGTGGGTCTTAGAGTCCCAAGTAATACTCATTATCTTTTTCTTCCACTATTAACCATTATTGACCACCACAGCTGATCTGGCTACTTACTCATTAGTGTTACCCAGACCTTCAGCCCTAAAATTCTGAGCCTCGGCACTACGCCTTTTGGCTGGGGTCACTATACCAGCCCATTTACAGTCACAATTGGGAAAGGGAATATTAAGATAGACCCAAGTGAATCAATTGAGTTCCACTATATTCCTTCCTGCTTCATTTGTGTAGTATCAGCCCCATTTCCTCCAAATGATCAACTACTGCCCAGTGACTCATCTTCTTATTTTTGATCCTCCAACATAAGAAGGTTGACAAATGAAATGACAAGTGATGAATGAAGCTTATAACTCAATGAGACTTTACTGTGCCTCCTTCAGACAGTATACTCACTTTGGAGAGCAGGATCTATAACCCAGAAGAACCTGTAATTATGGGAAAGGAAACACATTATTCTCAGTGGGTCACTGAGAGTGACGGTAAGTAGAGTCACTACTATTTCCACTCCTTGATTACTATGTCAATGTATTCTTCCTACAGGGGACACACCAGATAAAGGTCATTGATTCAATGCATATACAGTATTCTGGAAGATGGCATCCCAACTGTGTAGAGGACTGCCTCTGAGTTTCCAATTATCTATTAGGCTAGCAGTTTTTGAGTGGAGTAGAATGTGATATGGCCAGTGAATCTCATGTTCATAGATTCGCTCATGAACCTTTTTGTTATAAAGTGGGTTCCCTAGTCTGAGGCAACCTTACACAGGTTTCCATGCCAATGAATCAAATGACCTATAAGCTCTTGGATAGTAGTCCGACTATATGGACAAGAAAGGCAAACTTACCCAGAATACATGTCCATTCTTGTAAGATATATGAAAATAAACAAATAACCCTTTCAGGATGAAATGAGTCCAATGTACTCAACCTGCTACTGATAGGCTACTTGGTCTTCTTGAGTAATGGTGTCATATTAACATCATTCTCTGTTGCTGACATATTGGATCAACAGTGAGTGACCAGAGACAGTCTAGCCTTTGTAAATGGAAGTCCAGGCTGCTGGAGTCTTGCATATCGTTTATTTTTGTTACCATCTTTCATGTGCCCATTGTGCCACCCAATGCAGTAGGCGATGACAGAGATTGGCTGCTGTCAGCTGGATAGGTAATTTTGCTTCCTTGGTTGTTAAGCATCACTTTCATGGTAAATGCTATTTTGTAACATTAACACATAGTACAATGATCTTCACAATCCATATCAAATATCCAT
This sequence comes from Paguma larvata, assembly GCA_030068075.1. Lineage (NCBI taxonomy): Eukaryota > Metazoa > Chordata > Mammalia > Carnivora > Viverridae > Paguma > Paguma larvata. Next base: position 120,850,021 of record CM057826.1, read on the forward strand.
CCATATGTCTCCAACCCAGACTTTCTTATAAACAAATCTTCCATTCTTTCTTCTTCCAGACCCCTGATCAGCTGGCCAAACCATTCACCACTGTCCATAACACTGTATATATTTAACCTCAGGTTAGTTCTCTTTCTATGCAAAAAGGATAACAAGGTCCACCAATCCTCTAAACACTGAGAGGATTTACCTTATCTTTCAAGGCCTTCTTTAAATGAGATTCTAGTGTAGCTACCATCCATTTTTGACATACACTCGAATACTAAACTAACTCATCCATACTGAATTCAGGCTTTTTCTCCTACTTACATTAAAATCTACACATAAGCTGAATAAAAGGACACTGGTGCCAGAGTGGTGGGTGCCGTGGGGATCTGAGCTACCTCTTCATGCTCATGCAGTGTGTATTCTCTTCTCACCTTGCTACTCAGTCCCAGATATACCACTTTCATTTTTCTATGGATTGTTCCTGGACCCAACTGACCTTATGAAATGTGGATCTGATAGAACCTATCTCATGATGGACCACTCTGGACATATGGTCACTTAGCTTCTCATGGTTGAATGGTCCATCTCTTCCAGGACCCAGTAACATGCCAGAAGTTGTTTTTCAAAAGGTATATAATTCTCCACTGCAAATGGTAAGACCATGCTCCAAAATACCGAAGGCCCACTTTATGATTCTTTCACTGAAGCTTAACACAAACTATACATGACATGTTTTCCCACCAGAGATAATCCCTAAGATGATCTGGTCTGCCAGATTGTGTGGCCCAGAAGCAGTGCTGCTTGCACTACAACCTGATACTACTACAGACTCTTTTTCTGCTCTGGGCTCCACTCAAAGACAGCAATCTTTCCTACAATACAGGCTGGAGCAGAACCTTGCATTGTACAATTTGCTGACTCTAGAACCCAAAGAGGCCTACTAGTCACTGTGCTTCTTTCTTTAGGTAAGAGATTACAAGACCGGATGAATGGTCTTTTACTTTGGAAGGGATTTACCGGCATGCTCTGAATTCCTGGATGCCTAAAAAAATGTATAGATGTAGAAAAACCATCAATCTTCACAGGTTTCACCTCCTTTCTTCTGGAGTACATGTGTCTTACCAAAACCTCCAACATGCTGGCAATCTCTTGCTCACTGGGTCCAATCAATAAAATATCATCATCAACAACTTAATAAATTAATATGATGTCCTGCAGTATGCTCGGACAGTCCGGATCTCTTTGTCCTCTATTAGGACAATGAGTAGGGCACTTAACATTAGTCCTCAAGCAAAACTGTCTGTTCCATGCAAATATCTGATCCTCATTTATGACCTGGGATAGAAAATAACATATTTTCCAAAACAATCATAACATACTTGAGGTCTAATAATCACTCCAACAAAATACTACATCTAGTACAGTGGCTGTGATTGGGGCTACTTTTTGCTTCAACTTGCAGTGCCCTACGCTTAACACCCTGGGGAAAGTGGCTTTTGCAAGTATAGAATGACCAATTAAATAGAGATACCCTGGGGACTATAACCCCTGAACCCTTTAAATCCCAAAAGGTACCATTAATCTTCACTAGTTTCCTTCTCTAGGGTGTCATACTGTTTTTTACTTTACTATCTTCGCTGTCTAGGGAGTGTGAGGGATAGTTTCAAAAGCCCTCCACTTTGTTTTCCTTGCTGTGATAGTTCTTACCACAGAAGACTAAGACCCAATGTGAGACTGCACCAACTGTCCAGTATGCCAAAGTCATTTAATATCCTGGGACTAGGGAAATGGCCATCAGGTGGGTCCATGGACCCAGTGGACCTCCTATAATCTCGGTGTTGGCCAGCGCTACCTTTAGTACCTGGTCATTCCATACCACCACTCTAACAAGGTGACCAGGATGATGCATTGAGTTCCTGGATATTCAACAGATCTCAAAATGGGTACTCCCTTTGTTCTTTTCCCTAGTGTAAAGTTGTTCAAGTAAATGAAAGTATGACCCTTTGGAGAAGGGATAAGGAATCATTACCATGTAAACAACCTAGATCTTATTTCTCCTAGGAATTTGCCCACCACTTCAATAATGGCTTCCAGAAATAAAAATATGATCAGATCCAGAAACTGCACAAGGAATTATTACTTGTTTCATGAAGTATATTTTTTAAAGCAGTTTTAGTTTCAAGTCAAAACTGAGCAAAAAGTACAGACAATTCCATATGTCCCCTACCCTCACATATGTATAGCTTTCCCCACTATCACCATCCTCCACCAGAATGGTAGATTTGCTACAAATGATGAACCTACACTGACACATCATTATCATTCAAAGTCCATAGCTGATATTATGGTTTATTCTTGGTGTGGTACATTCTATGTATTTTGACAAATATATAATGACATGTATCCACCATTATAATATCACACAGAAAAGTTTCACTGCCCTAAAGATCTTCTGTGCTCTCTGTTCATCTCTCCCTCCCTGCCAACCCTTCGAAATCACTGATACTTTTATTGTCTCCATACTTTTGTCTTTTCAAGAATATCATATAGTTAGAATCATACAGTATGCGGCCTTTTCAGAATAGCTTCTTTCACTAAGTAATAGGCTTTGAAGATCTTGACTTTTTATTGAAATAAGACATCCATGGCCTATTAGTCATCCTTTCTTGATTTTGCTACAGCCATAAACTGAATAGTATCTTAGTCAGTTACCCATCTATTTTGTCCTTAGAAATGCTATTTCCTGTTAACCATTTCTATTAATCTGTGGGCTCTTGACTGCCTCTCCATTTTTGTTGGTCCTGACAGCACTGCAACAGCCTGGTTTAGTATATTTACGTTCTGCCACCTGGCCTCCATTGTTTCAGGGTTCTACCATGCCCACTTCAATCAGTGAACCAATCTCTGTAATGGACCATGCTACTGCCAGAATCTGCTACTACCAGTCCTGGCCTACGAAGAACTACAGTAAAAATGTAGATGATACTGGTGTTGTTCTAACCAGTGCATTTCTTATGCCTTTGGTAAAAGATGTATCCTCTAGGCCCCATGAATATAATCATCTCAAGGGTCTTCTAGACAAAAATATTGATCCCAGAACCCTCACATCTAGAAGCATTTTATTTCCTTCCTTCCATCCCCTGCCATGAAAATTCTGTCATTTCAACTTTGTGTACATAAGCCACTGTTCTCTTTCATGTTTTCAGAGCCATTCTAGTATTAAGCTCACACCATTTACTGGGATACTCACCAAAATAATAAATTAAGTAATTCAAGAGAATATTCTCAAGTCAGTTAACTATTCAATATGGAATTTTTATTTCAGGGCCCCTTGACCAAGCATCCTCAGAATCCAGCCCCATGCTTATCCCCCTGGCTGCTTCTAGTACATGGTGGCTATTTCTTATAGCTCCTTTGGCACACTGTGCCTTTCCTGCTTTACCAGGCTCAGAACATCCTCTGCTGTACTATGGGTCTCTAGATATTAAAGTCAATTCACATCCTGTGTACAACTTAACCTAGTTATAGACCTTGTGGTCAGTAGAAAAAATGGTATGGGTCCTCAGACAGATACATGATACTTCATGGGTGAGAGGTCTATATAAAGTTTTCTAGTCTGAGACAGGGGTGGGGGTGGGGGTGCTAACTCTTAATAAAGGTAAGTGGACCATGTATATAGTCTCAAAAGGTTCAGAGGTATACGGGAGGTCAAAATCTTGAGAGACACCCAGGCAGATGTCCTCATTCCATCAGACTCTTGGATTTTTCCAACCAAAGGGCTTGGCATGACAGACTTACTTTGGTTCAGCATTTAGGCATCTCTAAATTCAGTCCTCCAGATATTAATTCCTAGGCTTAGGCCTTGACTTTCTCTCTCTTCCCACTACAGTTGATAAGATCTTCTTTGTACACAATCAAGAGATCCTCTGGCTTTTACATGTGGAATTCAATTGCCAATTACACAACCTCAGCTAACTCATCTTCCTTTTGGGTATCGGTGGCATTTAACAATAGCCTGTGCTTGACATTATTATTTCTCCCATAAGTTTCAAACGCATGATATATCACCCATGCAATGTATTCTCTTCCACCAACACAACCTCCCAATTCAGTACCGGTGAAAGTTTAGGATGTGGACTATCACCTTCTTCCAGGAGCTGTGTGTGCTCCACTTATGACTAGTGAAGGGGTCTGCATTGCCAGATAGATGTTAATTCAGCTTCAGCTTCAACCCCCATATTATCACCGACTTTCTGAAACCACACCTACTACCAATTAATGTGGATTCAATTCCCTGGAAACAGAAAGTGAAACTGAGTTTGAGGTGAAAGATACTTTTTAGGGATCAACATTTATGAAAGGAAGAGAGAGGAAGTAGGATTGGGCAGAGGAAGAAAACAAATTATGATAATCTGGCCAATAAGGCAGTAAGCTATTGAGTAAACGTTCCTTATAAGAGTGTCTCTAAAATGGCTGTTATACTCCTATCTTGTTCAGTCACCAGATAAAGGCTGCCCAAGAAAAGGTGTCACCTCAGGTAAAAAGGCTCTCTTCAGCTGAGGCAGACCCTGAAGGATATGAAAGCTGGGGTCTGCCAGCTGACTGTCATCCCTGTACAAGTCCTTCCTTGAAAGGGAATCAGTGTGTATAAATAATTATTTATTTCACATTACTTTCTGCTTGTTTTTTCCTTTTTTTCTTTTTTTTATTTATAATAGTTTATTTTCAAATTGGTTTACATATAACACCCAGTGTTCATCCCAACATGTGCCCTTTTTAATGCCCATCACCCCCTCTCCCCCCTCCCTCATCCCCCTTACCCTCAGTTTTTTTCTTAGTCTTTGAGAGTCTCTTATGTTTTGTCTCCCTCCCTCTCTGTGTCTTTTTTTCCTTTCCCTTCTTCCCCTCCCCCTGGTTTCTGCTTAGTCTCACAAAGTCCACCTATTCGTGGAAACATATGGTATCTGTCTTTTTCTGACTGACTTATTTCACTTAACATAATACCCTCCAGTTTCATCCATCTGGCTACGCATGGCCAGATTTCATTTTTTCTCATTGCCACGTAGTAGTCCATTGTATATAAGTACCATAACTTCTTTATCCATTCGTCAGTTGATGGGCACTTGGTCTCTTTCCATGATTTGGCTATTGTCGAAAGTGCTGCTATGAACATTGGGGTACACGTGCTCCTATGCATCAGCATTTCTGTGTCTCTTGGGTAGATTCCTAGTAGGGCAATTGCTGGATCATAGGGTAGCTCTATTTTCATTTTTTTGAGGAACCTCCACATCGTTTTCCAGAGTGGCTGCACCAGTTTGCATTCCCACCAACAGTGTAGGAGGGTGCCTACTTCTCCACATCCTCGCCAGCATCTATAGTTCCCTGATTTGTTTATTTTAGCCACTCTGACTGGTGTGAGGTGGTATCTCAGTGTGGTTTTGATTTGTATTTCCCTGATGATGAGTGACATTGCTTGTTTTTTTAAGAGGAGGAAGGAGCAGAGGGAGAAAGTGAGAATCTTAAGCAGGCTCTACACTCAGTATGTAGCCTGATGTGAGGCTCTATCTCATAAATTGTGAGATCATGACCTGAGCTGAAATCAAGAGTCAGACGCTTAACCAACTGAGTCACTCAGGCACCAACTTTCTGCCTGCTTTTTAAAGAAATTTTTCATAAGTTACTGGCCAATTATAGCTGACGTAAAGCCTGTAAAGGCACAACCACTGAAATCCACAAGTTTACAGCCCAAATTAGAAGATCAATAATTTTCCACAAAATGCACGGAATGAATAGGATTAAATTAGCATTATTCTTACCATCACTTTAAGACACAGTGCCATTTCTAGTCACTCTCCACCTGTTCATGAATAAAGTCACAAGTTTTCACGACTTTAGAGTAGTCTAGAGCACAAGATTTTTATCAGATCTGTGCCCACTCTGGAGAAGTTCTGCACTGGTGTTTCCATCAACCAAGATGAAAGAGATCTCCTATTCTTTTTTGAGTATGAGCTTAACATAGAGGCTTCTTGCAATTTCAACCAGATTTTTTTTTCTTGTGGGACTGATTTGTATCACTTTCTTAAATCAAAATGTAAGAATAAATCTGATTGCTATATTGTTGCTTCTACCTAGGAGAGAGAGTCAGGTCTGTCCAGTAACCAAATTAGCATGAGGGAAAAAAGAGAATAAGTGTCCCAAAGCGAAGTGTCCCTTCAGTCATTTGAAGCAGAGTTTCATACTCATGACTGCAGTTTCTAAAACAAAACACTCTTCCAATGGACAAGAACAGTGTTTCCTCACAATATGACTTATGAACTTCCCACAACGGAATGGCCAGAAGTTCTGGAGGAAAAAAATGCAAATTCTCTAGTGAAGGAGCACCAGAAAATTGTATTTTCATATTTTCAACAGGTTGGTGAGGTGACAATAGAGCACACAAAGTCTGAGAACCATAGATCAATAATATATTCACTGTTCAGTCACAGAGTGAGCTGTTAAGCAATAATGAAAGCTGATGTATACTGAGCTCTGACTATGTGCCTGACATTGCTAAAAGCACTTTGTGTGAGTTGTCTCATTTTATCCTCACCGTAATTCTACAAGTGAGAGACTGTTATTACTTTCATTTTACAGGTGATAAAACTGAGGGACCATTTGGGAAGTGGAAGATTTTGAATTAAAATACAAGAAGTTTGACTAGAATTGTAAAAACTCTACTCTAGTCCAGGAGAAAACAAAGCTCAAGACCTTACATGGGAAGCTTCGACATCTATAGTCTTCTGAACTTTCAGCACTGACAGAGAGAACCTATTACTTCTGTGTTTTACATACTGAAATACTTTGATATGTATGTCATTTTTAGATTATAAGAACTAACCACTGAATGAAATGTTGTGTATGATCATGATCCTCTAGAACTGATAAAGCGCTCTAATAATTTGGACACTGAAGGCTGGATTCTTCACAAATATCATCTTAACCTACCACTTTTGAAGAGCTATCTGGCCTGATTCTGATCTGTCTTCAGTCAATATATCTATAAAATAATTAGCTCATTTCCTCCATATATATAACTGGTGTACTTTCATTGTCACACTTTTAAAAATATGACAAGTTTTTTAATGAGCTCATCATGAGCAGAAACAAGAGTATAGTTCATGTCAGAATTTCATGAAAATACTCTTTTGGTTATTTATTTAAAACCATATAATAAGACTTCATCTCCAGCATTATCAACTAAAAGTCACAACCCAGTAGTCTTTTTTGTTTGTTTGTTTGACCTTGAATCTATTAACATTTCTTTTTTGTGTGTGTGTGTGTGTGTGTGTTTTCATTTATTTATTTATTTTTTTTAATTTTATAATAGTTTATTTTCAAATTGGTTTACATATAACACCCAGTGTTCATCCCAACATGTGCCCTTTTTAATGCCCATCACCCCCTCTCCCCCCTCCCTCACCCCCCTTACCCTCAGTTTTTTCTTAGTCTTTGAGAGTCTCTTATGTTTTATCTCCCTCCCTCTCTGTGTCTTTTTTTCCTTTCCCCTCTTCCCCTCCCCTGGTTTTTGCTTAGTCTCACAAAGTCCACCTATTCGTGGAAACATATGGTATCTGTCTTTTTCTGACTGACTTATTTCACTTAACAAGGATGACACGCAAATTCGTGAAACAACCCAGTAGTCTTAAGAAAGTATTTATAATTAAGAGTATCTTATTTTATTCTGTTTCACTAATCATGATGATGAGAATCCCAATCAAAAGGATATTACCAGTGTCATAGCTAATCTTATAACTTTGTAACTGTGTAAGACACTTTTATTGGCTTCACATATTTTGCTCTACACTTCCATGTAATATTAAATAGCTCTTAATTCATTAACATTTTATTCAAGAGAATTCAGTGTATTTGTTCCTGATTCTAATTAAAAATAAAATTATCTTGTCCTTCAAAACAAAAAGTTTCAAAAGAAAAATTTTTCATGTTAAGGCAATTTCTTTTTTAAAAAGGTATTTTATCCAATAAAGCACAATCACTTACACTGGAAAACTTGTGAAGAGGCTTAGAGAAGTAAAATTAGTTTGCTCTCAAGCTTTGTAGAGAGTTGTAACTAAAGAATTACTTTAACTTCTCTAGTTAGGAGGGGAAGAAAACACTAATTTATTATGCACCTCTTAAATGTCAACTAACTCTTCTGGGTGCTTTGTATATGTTATTTTAATTAACTATCACTATGCATTTGGAAAAAAGTATTATTACCCCCATTATTACCCACCATTTATATATGAAGAGACAGAGGTTCAATTAGGTTATACATTACATCCAAAGTCACACAGTTAATAAGTGAATCAAAATTCCAGGGTCTTCCGCCACACATCATGCTGCTTCCAGAGAAAATGCTAGTAGCATATTAATGAACTAATGCAACCTGATTTGCATATGAACATATAATGCTATTGTGCAAATTACATTATATTATAAGCCAATTCTTTAACCCTAAGTATTACATTGACACACAGAGAGTCTTTACAGATTGTGAATTGTTAATTCATGAATTGGTTTCAAAAAATTAGCACTCTGATTTATTCTTCAGTGATGGAGGTAGATCCTAGAAGTAATCCTGGTTTCTTACACACAGGCAATATTTCAGTTAAGGAGGTTTCTCTCCCATGAAGCCATCAAAATATCTTAGTGTTTAAGAATCACAGACCATTTGTTAACAAGGTAATTGGTGGGAGTGGGGACTGTGAGGAAATGAAATGAAAAAGGAATTTCCTTTTTAAAAAAAGGAAAGTTACAAATAAACGTTAATCCTTTTAAAGTCCTGTTATTAACATCGGACTTGATCTATACACTGACCTCTTCCTGATGCTAGATAATGTTACAAGGTCGTGAAACAAAACGATACAGTTAGTACATGCATTAGTCTGAGAAGACAAAATTTTCTTAAAGCTTATTTAAAAAAAACTACTTCTCTCATTCTTCAGGTTCTTCTGGTGTTAGTTTTCTTTTCAACTTCCTTTTCTGGGTAAACACGCGAAGACACAACAGGTAGGAAATCAATTAATTCCTCATTTTTCACTTATTAAACAGATGAATATTCTGCCTGAGGAGCCAGAACCTGCTGCCTTACATAATTGAGGTGTAGGGGTGTGTGTGTGTGTGTGTGTGTGTGTGTGTGTGTGAGTGATGCACTTGTTCTGGGGCATAAGAGAGGGGGAAGGTAGAAATCGTGAGGATCTATGGTAGGAAGACAGAGTTGCTATCTCCCTTTCAAAGCGACTGTCTGGGAGAAGGGGTGGGAACTATACCAACCCATTACCACGCCACATGCCAATCTCACACACGGATCCTTCTCCGTCATGTTCCCTGGGAAATTTCCCCCAGATTAAGAAAAGAACCGTAAGGCGAGTCTGCCTCAGAAGGGGAGTTTTTACCACTGCAGCACAAAGGACAGCGAAGCGCGCTTTCACATCTTCGCAACTCCACTGACTTGACCAGCTCTACACTTCAGCACCACGGAGAGCGGCATCTCCTCAGCTACCACCCATGGGGAGCCAGATTCCCGCGACTCAACACCGGATTCCGGTCATCTAGAGAGGAGGGACCAGGCTGCTTATTTCTCCCTCAATGTAAGCGACTATGATGATTCTTTCATATCGATTTTTCCAAAAGAGGTTGTTTTCTTGCTGAAATATAGAATTAAACTTTTATTTCTTAGCTGTCTCCCTCCCGTGCATTGCTTGGATTTTTAGATATGAATCTGGATCTGAAATCTTTCTTATTTCATGGGTTGGTAGAGGAATTTTTTTTTTTTTACTTTTCATTGGAAGTCTAAGTTTACAAATCCATTTAAAATAGACAACTCATATTGATAACCCAGTCTTTCTGTGCTAGAGTGCAGAGTTGTTTGTTTTTTTATTCCTGGAAAAGAGTGTATATGTTGTCTGTTCTCTTACTTCACTACTGACAGCTTTTTAATTTGCCATTTTTTGTGACTCTATTTATCTTAACATAAATATAGAGGTGGGAAGAGGAAGAAGGCTATCTTCTAATAAGTAGCCACCATTAAAGAACTACAGGTGGGAAGAAAGATTTTTTTTTCCCTTTCCTTTTATTGTGGAAAATATGTCCTTTAGATGTCCATTTCAACATAACAAATATGCTCTTAATAAAAGAAATGTAATCTGAGCAGTTCTTTGACACAAGCTTTGAAACTCTGGAACAGAGAAACTCCTTCTTTATATGTGAAGTTGTAAATTCACTTAAGTATGACTGAATAGACTTAATCAAGATGCTATTGCCATTAATTGTAATCTAAAGGCTTAATAAATTCAGGATAGATTTGAAAGAGGCAATAATGATTGACCCTGTCTGGTGGCACTCAGTGAATTTTTGCCTCAGAATGCCACCTGCTGGTGGGTCCTATTTCTGAATCGCTGGACACACATCAGATTTATGAATGAATACACATTAAATCCAGAATATTCATTATGAACATGATACAAACTCACTCTCTAAGATCTTTTAAACAATGACATTTGTTCAATTATTTAACAATTTACCAAGTTGCTATGTCACAATTATAATATCATAAAAATTTCTTTCCAAAACACTTGCTCATAAGCTTAGGGGCATACAGACTAGCTAACTCCTTCAGGCAGCAATTAACCCAGAAAAAAACGAGAACTATGTGGAGCCTCACTGAGGTTAATTTCAGGTACATGTGGTATCCTGGACGAGAATGGCCAGGATCTCTTGCTCAGGAAAGGCAATCAACAATTCCCCCCCCAAAAAATAATATTCATCATGTTACTTTTTTCAATATTGTTATTTCACAATTTATGGACCTGTCTTATTTTCTTAGTAGTAGACGATAATTTCAGGCTCCTTTGTCACAGAGGACAATGATATAGTTAAAAGTTTCCATAGATCTACTTTATACCAAAACAAATCTTTGGGAGAAAGGCACGAAACTATAAGAACTTACTGTTTCAGCTCTATCTAGAGATATACACAATGACATACAAACACCCAGTTTGTATAACTCCCCAGGTCCAAACAGACAAATAAGGATTTACAAAGAAAAACTAAAGAAGCACACACAAAGCATTAGTTATATTTGTATGGCTACTATATAAAGTAGTTTGAAAATATGAAGAATAATCCCTTCTCTAGATGATGCTATTTGTTGAAAAATAGATTGCTGATAGAATCATTTATTAACATTCAGGAATCTATATAATATTTTTTAATCTAAGATGAAATGGAAAAAAATTACCACACTAGCAGAATTGTTTGGAAACTATATCTCAATATAATGTATTATAATGAGTAGCAGAAGGATATGTGGCTATTCCCATAGGACCTAAATGATAAGATATATATGAACTCATGTATATTCATAACTAGATAGACATATTTTCTTTTATTCAAAATGGGTGTATTTTACAAGCAAATTACTGTCACTAGCTTAGGTGAGAACTTGAATGCTACAGACCCACAACTATGATCATATTAAACTAAGACAATTAATAGTGTCCAAAGTTACTACAGCACTTACTAGGCACTATCATTTACATGTACTATCTCACCTCAGCTTCAACGGAATAAGTAAGATGATACTTAGAAATTAATTGGATGCTTCTGGAAATACATAAAATTTTTCAGAAGTATCCTAGAGAAGTAGTAAGTGGCAAAGTCTTTTGCCCCAGTCAACCAAGGGAATTAATACACTCTCTGATATTAATGATCTCATTTGTGCAATTTATGCACCATTATTTATAGTGGAGCTGGAAACTAATTTGGCTTTGGAACTCATGCCTAATTTTTAAAGTTGTCAGCATAAATAGGAAACAACAGTAACAAGATCATATGGTTCCTGTATTGATAAGAAGTAAGACACTGGTAAACATTAATCCCTCTATTTTATGGCTCTTCTTCAATGACCAACCCAAATTCAAGTATTTAAATATTGATTAAGTCATCTGACCATGTACCATATGCCAGGCATCATGGGTATTGGGTACCAGGTACATACACCATATAAATAAGTAATTCCTCTGCCCTCAAGGATCCTGCATTCTAAGGGAAAAATTTACAGTCTATAGACATTTAGAAAAAAATGGAGGAGGAAGATGGATGGCAGTGGCATATCAGCCCAAAGCATTAGTTTTGAAACCAAACAGATTAGATTCCTAATAGTGTGTCTACCACTCACAAATTATGTAGCCTTAACAAAAGCAGTTAATTCATCTGAGCCTCATTTCACCATCTGTGAAATGGGAATAACAATAGCAAATGTATCATGTAGTAGTTAATGAGAATTTAAAATGATAATACAGATAAAGTACTCAGCATAGTGTCTGCAATATGGTTAATGTGTAATAAATGTTAATCATTATGATTAGTCATTGAGGCAAACAGCTAAACTTGTCATATGATTTGTGTGAATTTAAAACAATAATTCATATAAAGCACTTAAAAGAGTGTCTGGCACATGGAAAATCTGTAGTATATGTTAACTATCACTATTATACAGACATTTAGAAAAATAGCTAAGCTGACTATATCAGTGTAGAGTAAAACGTAAGCCAATTTATAGTCATTTGCACAAGCCTTCCTATTATGCAGGACATCTGATATGCATTAATGCATCTTCACTGTGGCTGAGGTGCATGGAGGACTGATTTTATTCTTCTCTTACTTTGGTAAGAGAACTGAGATTTTGGAGAACATTCCAAATCATTTGAATATTTCATCACTGTTGCTCTGGACTAAAACTCAGACTATGTACAGAGCTTGGTTTTCCTGGGTGACTGACCTAACTCATGGATTTTGTTTGGCTCTACCTTCAGTTGTGGAATGTTACAGACTGAATTAGTTTCAGGCTTGGGTGATTTCCACGGAGACCTATGGTGCATGTAGCAATTTTACAAAAAAAAAAAAAAAGACAACAAATATCTCCAAAAAGACATTTTGATTAAGTGTGCTTTTCTTCATCAGTAATTAATCACAATTCCTGTCTCCAAAATGCTTAATGGTCATGCTTATTTGCAGTGGATTTAGGGTGTAGAATTCATACTTTTCATGGATCACTGACATCTGGCTTTCCTCAGACTAGCTGATGCATCTGTAAAAGCAGTTTGATAAAAATAGCAACCAAGGGATCAAGAGGGAGTTTAATAATCAGTCCTCCTCTCAAATATGGTTTTGTTTCCACCGAAACTCTTCTTCTCAAAGACATCAAATGTCAATGTATGCATTTATGAAAGAGGAAAAACACAGTATCTTAATTGAGGTGTTTGATGAGTTTGATCACCCGTTATCTCAATAATAAGTGCAAATAAAAGGGCATTTGCATTCAAAGTTCATTTTTAAGAAAAATATTAGAGTAAGGGCAATCAAAACCTAATGGATTTGAAGAAGATTCATTTTACTCATTATTGGTCCTGAAACTGTGACAATATCCCCACACTCTAGCAGAGCAACACAGATGATTCATGAGTGTGAGTTCTGGCCACCAGCTACTGTGAACCAAGTGGCTTTATCTTTCTGACATATCATCTTTTGTGGATTCTTACCAACCCATATGAAATGTATGGCTAAAGTCTGACTATCCACAATGTCAAAATTAAATAATAAGGATATAATGGCTAAATACATTCATAGGTATAAAAATGCTTAAATTGGCCAAATACGGAGAGGTTGGTAAAAGAGTACATTAATCTTTCAGTCATAAAATGAAGATCTAGTGTACAATACAGTGACTATAATGGTTGACAACACTGTATTACATAAAATCCTCTAAGAGAGAAATTAACATTCTCACCAAATAGATACATGTGAGGTGATGAATGTGTTAATTAACTAGATGGTGGGATTCCTTCCATGATGTATACTTATAGTAAATCACCACAATATATTCTCTAAATATTTCTCAGTTTTGCCAGTAATACTGTAACAAATCTAAAAAAAATATACGTTTAAAAAGCATGATTAAAGGGAAGAGGGAGTCCGCACTAATAAAAAGCCCCTATTGAGGTAAAAAACAGGCCCCCACCAATATGTGAACGAATTCATGTGGCTCTAAGGTCTGCTATGAAACCCTATACATTAGAAGCAATCTCACTGAGTAGGATGCCCTATTTATGCTTGTATGCATACATGACTTGAAGGCCCATAAGGTTTCATCACTGCCAAATTCTCCGAAGAAAACAGCAGAATTGACAATCTGTGAGCATCCAAATGAATCTCAAAGGTGAGGTTTTAAAAGCTGGGAAAGAGAGGCTTGTTTATTTCTTACTACATCTGGGTGTCTGCTTTCAAGGTCATTCAGAAAACACATGTCTAATGGTGAAGCCATCTGACATTCTGAAAAATACTAGCCACACACATATATTTGTTCACGGATAAAAGATGTTTCTAGAAACATCAAGATTTATATGATGCCTTCAGTTTGCAAAATTATTTGCCTTAACGTTTAGTCTTTTTGCTTCACCTAAAAAATAGGAATGCTAATACCTTGCTTTTATGTTTGTCTGTTTGTCTAATGAGGGAAATTACCAAACGATGTTTTAACATCCTTTAAGTTTTTAATCTGCAGTGTCTATGATATCCATACTGACTCTGAATTTAGATTGGGTACTTACATGTTTCTTGTAAAATGTTTCTCTCCTCTGACTTGGTTCAGTAGTTACTATTATATTTCCTTTGAATGAATCTCTCTATGGCTTGCCGCTGTGTATTGGTTGTGTACCCGTGACCCTGGAGTCTGACCTATTCTCCCTTTTGAGCAGATCTCTATGGAAAAGTGACATGGAATCAAGCTCAAGCCCTGGTTCTTTCTAGAACAGCTGCCATCTCATCAATGACACACCACTCAGATGCTCCTGAGTGGAAAGCTCCTTTTCTCAGATTGAGTTGTAATGTCTAAATCTGGAGAAGTGCTCCTGAGTATAAGTCTCATCATAGGGCAGAATGAGTCATTCCGTCAGAAAGATTATTAATCTAAGGACACCTGGGTGGCTCAGTCAGTTAGGAGTCCAACTCTTGATATCAGCTCAGGTCATGATCTCATGGATCATGGAATCAAGCCCTGCATCAGGTTCTGCACTGACACCACAGAGCCTGCTCAAGAGTCTCTGTCTTCTTTCTCTTTGCTCCTCCCCTGATCCTGTTCTCTTTCTTCCAAAATAAATAAATAACCTTTAAAAAAAGATTATTAGTCTTTTGTGGGCTCAATTCCCACCTGAGTATGTATACCCAGATGACAGACCTTGAAACTGACTTCATAATATCCTATGAAACAAGGATTTTTGGGGATATAAATGAGGTGACTGCTTGGCTTTCAACTCAGTCACTTTTTCTCCTTCTGCAAAACCTTTAACAATAAAGCCTACACTCTATTTGTAAGTCCCTCTCTCCTACAAAGGTCTCTATTGGACTCCCAATCTACAGTTTGCTTTGGCATCAATAACCATCCTCTCTCTCTAGAATGATGGCATTGTTGAGAGATATGGGCTCAGAAGAGATCATGAACTTGAATCCTGAAAAAAAATGCACTTTAAAAAAAGTGGATGGCAGTTCAGACCTTTTCCTAGAGGAGAACAGGGCCCTTTATTAGGATTTATCACCCACAGTTACCTTTTGAAGGAGTTACCCATAATTATTCCTTTTACTTTTTGCAGATGAAAAAGCTACTCCACTGAATAGTTTAGCAGCTTCTCCTGAAAAGTATATGACTCAGCCCTAGTCAAGATTAGAGCATAAGCTCTGACCTCCAAGTCTTTGCTTTAAACAACACAGGAGCCTAGGAAGGAGCTAAAACCATAAGGGCTTGAACAGGTCAAAAGGTAAAATTAGCAGAAAACTAAATGTAAAACTAAAAATGTAAAAATCACAAGACTGAGATGTCATAGGCTACGAGTCTGGAGTTCTCTCTTGTCCATCAAGAGAGCAGATGCTGAATTGAATATGAGAGAGGCTAATGTCCAGGAGGAGACAAGAGCCCCAAAGAGGGGGGTTTCATCTCCATATGTACTGAGCTCATAAGGTATTACCCATGTGGTGAATGTGAAAAAAAACATGATCTTACACATGTGAACATGGAGAAAACAATCAGATAGTGATCACTAACTTGTGTGTATAAGAAGCAAATGTCAAGGGGGCGAGCAGAGTTTGTGATGGAAGTATATATTGGCATCGGATGAAAAGGAATTTCCTACAGGTGATATAACAAGTTATTTGTGATCCCATTATATTATCTCACTACTTAACCTTAGGTACTTTCGTCCTGTGGTGGCGGCTTTCCACTCTAAGCTTTTTTTTCTAAGACATTTATGTAAGTAGGACCTATTTCCCCACACTAAGTGGCACATTTTTTTTATTCTCAAAGCACTAGATTTAATTTAAAGGGCTTCCTCTGTAACTTTCATTTTTTTCCAAATGGCTTAAATTAAATACTGAGTATTCTCTTTTTTAAAAGTTTTTTTTAACACTGGGTGTTATATGTAAACCAATTTGAAAATAAACTATTATAACAAAAAAAAAAATAAATAAAAAAAATAAAAACGCAAAAAAAAAAATAAATAAAAAAAAAAATAAAAGTTTTTTTTAATTTTTTTAATGTTTATTTATTTTTGAGAGAGAGATGGAGACAGAGCATGAGCAGGGGAGGGACAGAGAGAGAGGGAGACACAGAATCCGAAGCAGAGTTCAGGCTCCGAGGTATCACCACAGAGCCCAATGCGGGGCTTGAACTCACGAACCAGAAGATCATGACCGGAGCTGAAATCAGACACTTTACCGACTGCGCCACCCAGGCGCCCCTTTTTTTAAAGATTTTTTTAACGTTTTTTTAAATTTATTTTTGAGAGACAGAGACAGATTGTGAGTGGGGGAGGGGAAGAGAGAGGGAGACACCGAATCTGAAGCAGGCTCCAGGCTCTGAGCAGTCAGCACAGAGCCCGATGTGGGGCTTGAACCCACAAACCGTGAAATCATGACCTGTGCTAAAGTCGGACGCTCAACTCACTGAGCCACCAGGCACCCCAATCCTGAGCAATCTAAATGAATGGAGACATGACCCCTAACAAAAAGACCAATGGGAATGTGGAAAATAGTTCAAAATAAATCTCCAAGTACTTACTCTTTAGAATAGATACCATCTTATTGAAATGTATGCCATTCTAGTATCATTTGAATAATGTCAGTGGGTGGTAGACTAGGAAAAAAAAAAAGAATAGGAAATAAGAGGAAGGCCAATTGGAGAATCAGATATTCATGTTCACAGAGAGGGAACATCTGGCCCATATTCTGTGTTACGGTTAAAGTATCCTGAGCCAGGGATCCATTCAAAGTCTCAATGCTAGCTGTAGACCGGGTATCTGACTCAAGCTCAAATTACCCTATAGTATTACACTCTCTAGTCTGCCCTTTTTAAAATCCTAGCAAATTAAAGGTTAGGTAACTTGCTCAAAGTCACAAGGTTGGCCAAAGGGGATGCCAGGACTCATACTCTAGGTCTTCTGACTTTCAAGCCTGTCTCTCAGCCCTACTTGTGTCAGCATCATCACCTGAAATGAGGATAATAAGAGCATCTACCTCAAAGGATCAATGCAAGAATTAGACAAGTAATATATGTGAGGTTAATAACTCCTTAGTATATTTCTTAGCATGTAATAGGTGCTTAATAAATGGTAACTGTTATTACTAGTAGTATTAGCATTAACCTCTACACTATGCAACTAAAACAAAGACCAAGTTAGGAATAAACCCACCATCTAAACAACGTGTTCTCCCATCCATACGAAAATCTAGGTTTGATCTTAAGAAGCTACAGCTGAATTTCCTCAGGGGAGCCACTTCAGATGCCACCAGTAAGTGGCAATGAGCCTAGGCCTGCTTCCTACCACATCT
Source organism: Paguma larvata (assembly GCA_030068075.1). NCBI lineage: Eukaryota > Metazoa > Chordata > Mammalia > Carnivora > Viverridae > Paguma > Paguma larvata. The sequence goes on from CM057826.1 coordinate 120,867,925, forward strand.
TGTCCTTTAGTATCTGCTTAGGCTGCATGGGGATCAGAAAAGCACAGACCCCAATGGTATAGGCATATACTGAATGCAGAAACAGAGCCATGTGGCCATACTTAACATGTTGTCTCACAGTGAGGGAGCTCAGTGGGGGCCAATGCACCTGAAGCAAGGGCATCATTATCCACAGTGGCCATCTCTACAGCAGAGCCCTTAGTGAATTGGGTTTGCCAACAGGAAGGAGGGTATAGAATAAAACCAATACTATTTTCTAATACATGTTACCTCACTTAATCCTCCTATGGACGCTATGGCACACAAAAAGTTATCCACATTGTATGGGTAAAATCACAGAGAAGCAAGGTACTAACGCCCAGAGAAGATAAGTGCGGTACTAAACTCTGCACAAATGAAAATAAAATCCACAGTCTGTGGCCTGTTTCAACCACATCACTACCCCACACCCTCCCGCTCTAGCTCTCATTACACACCAACCTAAACCCACATTTCAGTTTGCCATCATTCCTCCATCCAAGGGGCACAGATGCTGTATAACTACATCAATATTCCTCTCTACAAATAGAAATAGTTAGCCAATCTGACTTAATCTCAGTAAGAGGACAATGATTTCTCATAAGATTTCGATCATGAGATTCTCTTTTATCTCAACAACTTTTGTTTGCTCTGTCCCTGGGAACCCTGCAGGCACCTGGGAGAATAACCAAGTATGTCTGCCTTGTTCCCCCACAGGCTGGGGAGCAGCACCTTCAAAAACATGCAGCGCCGGCACACAACACTAAGGGAGAAGGGCCGCCGGCAGGCCATCCGGGGTCCTGCCTACATGTTCAATGAGAAGGGCACCAGCCTGACGCCTGAGGAGGAGCGCTTCCTGGACTCAGCCGAATATGGCAACATCCCCGTGGTCAGGAAAATGCTAGAGGAGTCCAAGACCCTCAACTTCAACTGCGTGGACTACATGGGGCAAAACGCGCTGCAGCTGGCTGTGGGCAACGAGCACCTGGAGGTCACGGAGCTGCTGCTCAAGAAGGAGAACCTGGCACGGGTGGGGGACGCGCTGCTGCTTGCCATCAGCAAGGGCTACGTGCGCATCGTGGAGGCCATCCTCAACCACCCGGCTTTCGCGCAGGGCCAGCGCCTGACGCTCAGCCCGCTGGAGCAGGAGCTGCGCGACGATGACTTCTACGCCTACGACGAGGACGGCACGCGCTTCTCGCACGACATCACGCCCATCATCCTGGCTGCGCACTGCCAGGAGTATGAGATCGTGCACATCCTCCTGCTCAAGGGCGCCCGCATCGAGCGGCCACACGACTACTTCTGTAAGTGCAACGAGTGCACTGAGAAGCAGCGGAAAGACTCCTTCAGCCACTCGCGCTCTCGCATGAATGCCTACAAGGGGCTGGCGAGTGCTGCCTACTTGTCTCTGTCCAGCGAAGACCCTGTGCTCACCGCGCTGGAGCTGAGCAACGAATTGGCCAGGCTAGCCAACATTGAGACTGAATTCAAGGTAACTCTCCCACTCACCACTCTGCAGACAGATTGCCCAGAGGGCTCTTCCAGGTGTGTCCAGTAGTCAAATGGGTTGTCTTCTGGTCTCACGCAGGGTGAGGGCCCTGGGGTCTCAGTGGCGCATGGGGTGGAAAGGGATTTCCTCCACCTGGTCAGACGTAGGCCTGAAGGAAAACCAGCCCCTTCAGTGGGATATTTGAATTCACATAAATGTAAAGAAGAGGTTGGCCTAACCACAAATCTATACAATAAAAGACAAGCGACAGACAGGCAGGATGATATTGTGATCATGTAAATGCCTCATTCAGCTCTGCTCCAGGGAGCTCTGAAGGGTCTAGGATACCTGTGCATGTTTCCTAGTCCGAGTCTTGGACTTCGTGATTATCTCACCTGAAAGGTTTTGTCTTGTCCATCCTGGACTGTGTTGATTCTACATTCGGTCTCACATTCAATGCTAGAAAGGTTTGCCTGTAGCCTTTCTCGATTTAGCAAGCTATTACTATTGTTCTGTCAAAGGGCTGAAGAAAAAAGGTGCATGGAAATGAAAATAAAACCACCTCTGGTTATATTGGGCTTGTCACCTCAGTAGATGGGCCGAGGACAAAACCGTACCAGGCAGTCCCCTCTGAGAACACCTAGATTACCAGGCTAGCCCAGGGAATGGAGACCCATCACCAAAGTCCACTGTTCAATAGTGGAGGGATCCTTGCTGTAACTGTCAACTGACATTGTCCATTAAAGAGAAGACTGGGACCTAATTATTTTGACAGCATTTAAAAATACTTAAGGAGAGAATATTTAGTGGGCACTTCCTGTGTGCCAAGCATTAACCATCTTACCGAATGATGTTTAGTCCCCTCAACAACCATTAATTTGAATGCCCTTATCATCCCCATCTTATGTGAGGGAACACAGGTAGAGAGATATCATATAGCTAGTAAGTAGCAAAACCACTCTTTTTTTTCTTTCTTTTTTTTTTTTTTTGGCTTAACACAAAAAGTTTTCTTTTTTTTTACTCACTATTTTTTTTAATAATTTATTTTCGAATTGGTTTCCAGATAATACCCAGTGTTCATCCCAACAAGTGTCCTCTTCAATGCCTGTCACCCACTCTCCCCCCTCCCACACCCCCTTCACCCTCAGTTTGTTCTTAGTCTTTGAGAGTCTCTTATGTTTTGTCTCCCTCCCTCTCTGTGTCTTTTTTTCTTTTCCCCTCTTTCCCTCCCCCATGGTTTTTGCTAAGTCTCTCAAAATCCACCTATGTGTGGAAACATATGGTATCTGTCTTTTTCTGACTAACTTATTTCACTTAACATAATACCCTCCAGTTCCATTCATGTTGCTACACATGGCCAGATTTCATTTTTTTCTCATTGCCACGTAGTATTCCATTGTATATATGTACCACATGTTCTTTATCCATTCGTCAGATGATGGACACTTGGTCTCTTTCCACGATTTGGCTATTGTTGAAAGTGCTATGAACATTGGGGTACACGTGCCCCTATGCATCAGCACTCCTGTGTCTCTTGGGTAGATTCCTAGCAGTGCTACTGCTGGGTTAGGTTTATTCCTAGGTATTTGATGGTTTTTGGTCCATTTTCATTTTTTTGAGGAACCTCCACACTGTTTTCCAGAGCCACTGCACTAGTTTGCATTCCCACCAACAGTGTAGGAGGGTGCCTGCTTCTCCACATCCCCGCAAGCATCTATAATTTCCTGATTTATTCATTTTAGCCACTCTAACCAGTGTGAGGTGGTATTGCAGTGTGGTTTTGATTTGTATTTCCCTGATGATGAGTGACTCTGAGTATCATTTCATGTATCTGTTGGCCATCTGGATGTCCTCTTTGGAGAAGTGTCTATTCATATCTTCTGCCCATTTCTTCACTGGATTATTTGTTTTTCGGGTGTGGAGTTTGGTAAGTTCTTTATAGACTTTAGATACTAGTCCTTTATCCGATATGCCATTTTCAATTATCCTTTCCCATTCCATCCGTTGTCTATTAGCTTTGTTGTTTGTTTCCTTTGCCGTGCAGAAGCTTTTTATCTTGATGAGGTCCCAACAGTTCATTTTTGCTTTAAATTCCTCACCTTTGGAGATGTGTCGCATAGGAAATTGCTGTGGCTCAGGACAAAGAAGTTTTTTCCTGCTTTCTCCTATAGGATTTTGATGGTTTCCTGTCTCACATTCAGGTCCTTCATCCATTTAGAGTTTATTTTTGTGAGTGGTATAAGGAAGTAGTCTAGTTTCATTCTTCTGCATGTTGCTGTCCAGTTCTCCCAGCACCATTTGTTAAAGAGGCTGTCTTTTTCCATTGGATACTCTTCCCTGCTTCGTCAAAGATTAGTTGGTCATATGCTTGTGGGTCCATCTCTGGGTTCTCTATTCTATTCCATTGGTCTATGTGTCTGTTCTTGTGCCAATACCATGCTGTCTTGATGACTACTGCTTTGTAGCAGAGGTTAAAATCTAGGATTGTGATGCCTCCCACTTTGGTTTTCTTCTTCAATATTACTTTGGCTATTTGGGGTCTTTTGTGATTCCATACAAATTTTAGGATTGTTTGCTCTAGCTTTGAGAAGAATGCTGGTGCAATTTTGATTGGGATTGCATTGAATGTGTAGATTGCTTTGGGTAGTATTGCCATTTTAACGATATTTATTCTTCCAATCCATGAGCATGGGATGTTTTTCCATTTCCTTGTATCTTCCTCAATTTCCTTCATAAGTTTTTTATAGTTTTCAGTGTAGAGATCTTTTACATCTGTGGCTAGGTTTATTCTTAGGTATTTGATGGTTTTTGGTACAATTGTGAATGGGATTCGCTTCTTTATTTCTCTTTCTATTGCTTCCTTGTTGGTGTAACGGAACGAAACCGATTTCTCTACATTGATTTTGTATCCTGCCACTTTGCCAATTTCATGAATCAGTTCTATTAGGCTTTTGGTGGATTCTGTCGGGTTTTCCATGTAAAGTATCATGTCTGCAAAACCACTCTTCTAATCTAGGCATTCAGAGCTCAGAACCAGCTCTTAGCCTTTCTGGGAATTGTTCATGCACTGGACTTCTCAGGGTTCATTTGTCTTTGTCTGAATGATGAAGGAATTCCTGGCTGCAGAAGGTGTGCCTGGAAGAGTAGGAACTACAACTAGGCTCATAATTTCTCATCCTGCCATTTAATCAGAGTCTATGATGCCACTGAGTGTACAAAAAGGTGTCACATGCAAGGCTGACAATGGAGCTGGGAAAAGAGGTTAACCTGCAGGAGAAAAGTGCATTGTCCAAATAAGATGTCAGTGGAAGAGCTGCCCCTGGAGGGACAGAATTAGGTGGTCAAGGATGGCTACCAATTCACAGCAAGGGAAGCCCCATGGAACACATATTGTTTGGGGAGATCTCAGAGGAGGAAACAGAATGGTGCTGGGCCTTACTGAGCAGGAGGAATTAGATCAGTGGGAACAGAGAGATGGACATATGGAGAAGGGAAGTGAAGGTGAGATCAGAATGGCCCAGAACAGGCAGGGGCTTCTGAGAAGCTGCATGTGACCAGAATGAAGACTTCCTGGAAGGGCACACAGACATGACATGAGCTGGGGGCAGATTTCAAAGGGCTCTGTGTGTCAGACTGAGCACTTTAAATGCTATCCTGTAGGACATGGAGAGTCACTGAAATTTGTCATTAGGAGGCTAAAATGATGAAGTTGAGTTCTGGAAATTTACTTCCCTGGTAGGTTAGATGAATTAGAGGACCTGGAGTGTGAGGCCCTGGGACTAAAGACAGGGACAATTTAGTTGTGTATGCATGAGACCATGGTGGCTTTTCTGAAGGAATGGATCACCCACAGCCTCAGACAGAAGAGTCGGGCTCACAAAAAGCTGCAGGGTACCACAAACTGTGAATAGATGAAGAATCCTATAATTAATTTTACTCCATCTGTTCCCTCTATCTTGGACTGATCTACTAAAGTGGAGCAACTTCCCTCGTCTTGCATTGTCCAGAGCCTTATCTAAAAAGATTGGTGGATGGAGATGAAAAGATTAACCAAAGAAGCTCCCAAGAACAAAGCTCTTACCTGTCCTTTCCTTGTTTCTGTACAACAAACTCCACCTACCACTAGTAAGACCAATAATGTCCCAAGGAAGCTTAGTGGGATTTTGCATATTCCCTCAGCTTCAGACTGAATCCTCACAGGCCATGTAAAAGAAATGGCCAACCCAATTAATTTAGATATTTCTGCTCAAGAAAAAAAAATTGAAGGAAAAAAATTTTTTGGATCAGGTTATGTGGCTAATTGCACAATTCTCTACTTATCTGGAATTTGGGAGGATGCCAGCCTTACTAAATAAGACGATGCTAGACTAACATTTGGAATTCCATTTGAGCCATTTGTTTCCTTTACTAAACCCAAAAGTCTAGCATCTTTTACTATGTATAATATCTAAAACTGGAAGTTTGTGTAAAGCGTGATATTTTGATTTAAAAAGTAAATTATGAAAATTAGAGACAGTTAAGAACACTACTAACATGATGACAAATCCATTCCACAATGCAGTGACTTACTCAGAATAAGAGTTAGCATAAATACATTTGCTGGCTATTAACATTCCCCTAGTTACCTTTGTTTGAAATAATGTCTTTCACATTGTCGACAATTGGCGCATTATAAATTAACACAAGCGTTCCTTTAGAACTTTATTACTTATTCAACTATCCTTGTATGTGCATTCCTGACATTATAAATCTTCTCAGAGAAGAGAGCAGCTTAGCAAAAGACAAGTCAATTTGTAATAAAAGAATAAAGAGCAAGTGTGGTTCTAAAATGTACTCTTTAGGAGTCTGTCCTGCTTTAAAGGGATGATGCACAGCTGACTGTAGCCACGTGTTATGTTGATGACCTGGTATCATCAGCTGTACAAAAAGATATCGGGTTCTGACTGGAGGTGTCATATGTCATCCTCCAGATCTTCTAAGACACGGGGAATGGCTCCTTCTGACTAGACTCATGTGTGGAAATTTCAATTCAGTTGCCCAGTCTACTGTTTTTGAAGTCATTGTAATTTATCACCAGAATAGAGTCTAGTCATTAGCAAGAAGTACAGCCCATGTCAAGGTCTCCAGTAAATTGTGGCTAGAGTCAGATGCCTGCTAGCAAGCCATTATTTTTGTTGTGGAAATTATGTATCTCCTCAAAGATTTTCTCATGCATCTCTAATTTTGGGGGGTCTAAAAATATATGAAAATTCAATGAGAGCTTCCTAGTTCTGTGAATGGTGCTCAGTAATCTAGAAAGCATTCAAGAAATACTTGATGAAGGGAATGAAGGAAATCCTCAAAGGATAATCATTTGAACTGATGAAACATGTGATTACTTTTATCTGAGCTTTAAACTCTTCCTACATGTATGAATGTAAACTCTTCCTACATGTAATAGAGCGATTTGATAGACACGGTGAATGGGAAAGCTCTACAGAAGGGTACAAAGTAGTTAAGGGGATCAAACCAACACACATTAACATAAGACCAATCATAGGCTGCATTATATGGTGCCAGGAGCCACTAAACTCCTGGAGGGCACCAATGACATTCTAATTAGTTTATCAATACAGTGGGAGACAGAGAAAGAGAAGACTGGCATGGGATGGGCTATTCAGAGGTGTTCTATCCTGATAGAACACGCTGTCTCTATGTAGAGACAGCTGGAATAGCATGGAAAAAATTAGGAATTTCTCCCTCTCCATTGAGTTACAGTCTCTGCCACAAAGAAAACAACAAAGTCTTCACATTTCTCTTGAATTAGTGTGTTTGGTTATCTTCACTGATCATCCTTCTGATAAATTTGCTGAAGATCCTCTTTATTTCGCTTTCTTCCCAAATTCCAGGGCATCCTGCCTATGCATGTGGCTTATCTATAAAGCTGATGTTCCAAAAGGATTAGAGGTGCTAATCCTTCTTCCATCTCAGACTTATGCCAACAGCAGTGCCTAGTGGGAGCAGGAAGGGGTGGGGAAGCAAAGGACAACGAGAGAAAACTGTAGAGTGGGATTTAGGGATTTGGAAGGAAAGAAAAACAGGGTGAGGATTGGAGGTATCTCTCTTGCTCTTTCACATTTTGTTTAAATTTAAAAGTACCCCATGTTCCCAAGTCAGAGAACTGTGGAAGCCCAACAAACACTTTACCTTAGTGACTTATGATTTGGTCATTATGAATAATAACAAAACCACAACTCAGCAGACTTTTCATGTTGACACATCAGTATGGAGGCTGCTGATTGTGCTTCCATCAGCAATTTACTCTTATAGACGAGAGGAGAAAAGTAAGGAGGCAAGAAAGCTAAAGCTGTAGCTTCATCTTGCTTAAAGTGTTGATGTCAATGGGTTGTTAACCACAGGTATTATGAAAAGTAGGTGATGAATTATGTATCAACGTTTGTGTTGCCATTTTAAGACCTATAAAAAAACCTCCCTGGGCCTAAAATATCACAAATTAAAAATGCAAATAATGGTAAATCAGACCAATTTGCCACCTGCTATGATCTCTAGTGAGGTCCCATTGTGGAAGGTAAAGGTGTTGAGATGACAGTTTGTAATCTGCTTGCAAACTTATCAAAATGGAAGAGGAAAGAGGAGGGGAGAAGGAGGAGGAGTGTCTTTGTATTGTGGTAGTGAGAGTTCAAAGCATATACGAACTCAGGCCATATGGAGCCAGGGAGCCAAGAAGCCAGAAAGCTTGAGTGAAGGCCCACTCAGGGCCTGGAGGCAGTACTGAAAAGCTGAATAAGTGTGCTGCCCCCAGCATCCAGTGGAATCTGCATTTTGCACCTGTTTTTCATGCTTTGAATATTTTTAGGATTTTTAAATTTTATAGGCCAACACCCTGGGAAAATAGATTTCCTTGAAGTTTGAAAGCCAGGCTGGTAGTATAAACAAATCTCTATTTAACATGCAGGAAATGACTTGAAAATTGTTTCCTTTTCCTTCAGGAAAATATTTTTTAAGCTGTGAATGGTGCAGGTCTTAAAATCAAGCTGTTGTTTGTTTGTTGGAAGAGGATCTGGCAAAAAACTGAAAGCACTCACTTATATATCAATCCCCAGTACCCTCAGGGATCCGACTATGTCACCCAAACCCTCTGCTTGAGCATCTGGTGATAGAGAATGTAAGCAGAGAAGAGAAGGATCACAGATGTCAAGTGATGAGCCTACCTGAGCATACACAGGTATGGTGAGGACAGAGCATACACGCCAGTCAGCATACCGGTCCACGCTGGGGCCAGAATCATCAGCTTCCATGTCTGAGAGCAAGAGCCAGGGACTGGCTGATCTCAGGACAAGGGAAAGACATGACTTCTGCCCACGCTAGCTCTTTTTCTATTTTCCTACCTAAGCATCTGGAGAAGCACTTTCACCAGGGCATTTGTTAATGAGTCATCATAGGAAATGAGCTAATTAATGCATCCTTTCATGACAATTTTTCATTGGGTCACAACAAATGCCTAAAGTTATGTGATTGTCCTCTCCTAGGGTTTATGCCAAGAGTATCAGCCTCTAAAATACAGGGACAGTGTACGTTAGGTGACAGGAATTCAGGTAGGATAAAGGAGGCCATTTTGTTGATGAGGACAAGAGCAGAGAAAAGGCTCTGGTGAGCATCCTGAGCAGCCATGCTTCATTTCCTCAAGGCTGTGGAATAGAAATCCAAGAGCTGGGCTCTGCCATCAGACTGACCCGGCTTCCAATCCCAGCACCACCCTGGTAACTGTGCAATCTTAAGCATCTATTGCAAATTCCTTTTCTTACTTGGAAAACTGGGATATTAGAACTTCAACATGTCCAAAATGGAATGCCTGTTTTCCCCACCCAAACACTGGCTCTTAACCTAATCTCTGTAAATACAAAAATGAGTGGTGAGTGAATTAATGACAATTGACTTCCTAGGGTGCTTATGAGGGTTAAATTAGGTGAAGAATATAAAACTCTGCAGGGAACCCGACCAACCCAGAATACATAGATAATTCCCACCACCCAGAGCTCAGTGGAGATGAGCCTACTGGATTTCCAGCACAACTTTACTCCCAATAAACATAACTTAAGTTTCAGCACCTAGCTTACTCAGAGGGTCTTCTGATTTCTGCTAAGCTTCCTTCCCCCAACCCCTGAAGATCTTTCTAGAATGAGAAAAACTACTACCTGTGAACTCCATGGTTAAAAACAGGCCAAGGGAGTATTTCCAGTTGGAAAAATGCAGACCACTGAAAGTGCATAAGCCTGGAGTGCTACTAAAATATTGCTGTGGAAAGAAATGGCTTGGGCAGAAAAGAAAGAACAGTGGGGGCGGGGGGGAGAAGGAAGGAAATGGGCAGGCAGAGCTCCTGCCAAATACAGACAGATTATATTTTTGAAAAATATCTCCATGGAAAAGATTCATCACTACACACACAAAAATGGGGAAAAATCATTTCCTCTACAAGTGCAACTATCAGTGTGAAGTATCAGAGATAGGGAGAAAATGGAGATAGTTCTAGAGAATATTAGTCGATGAGTAGCAGCACAAATTAAATCAAATGGAAATGGAGAATTTTTCTCTGAAAAAAGTTACAATGCTATATAAATTAATCATCACAGGATATCATTAATCAACTATGCTGTACACCCCATCAACATGTAGGCATGTATTTTACTAGCAGCAGATTCACAGATTAAGTGTGGAAAACATTTCAGAAGGGCAGGATAGGATTATGGTCTATAGGCTGACAGAATATCACATCTGGGTGGACCTAGTTACAAGGCCATCCGAAAAACCAGCATTCCTGCAACAAACACGTATTAAGCCTGTAGTATAAGCTGGGGTCTAGGCTGGGTGCTGGGATGAAATGATGAACAAAACAAACAAAGCTCCTGTTCTCAGGACCTGATAGTCCAGGGGAGAGGATAAGCATTCTTCATATAATCATACAGATAAACAGGGCTTTACAAATCATGCTGAGTGCTAAGCAGTAAAAGGGAGGTTTTAAAACCTGACTTAAGGGGACAGCTGACCGTGTATGTTTAAAGATTTCTCTAAGGAGACAATGTTTAAATGAAACCTGAGGGAATGGGAGACCTACACAGCAAGCAGGGAATGGGAAAGATGGTGCTAGGCATGAAAACTGCACATGAAATAGTTCAGCACAGACAGGGGAAAGAGGCCAGAGTAGAGAACTGTAAGTCATTCCACATTATAGGGAGGAAAAATGAGAGGTGGCAGGTGATAGAGGCACCAAAGAACACCACCTCAGCCATGGCCTTACCACCTAATGAGCTGGGCTTCATTTTCGGGTAAATGAACAGCCACCATAAGGTTTCAGGAAATGAGTGAGTGACTCATATGTGCACTCTGGAAACACCAACTGTGTCTGCTGGAGAAAATGGACTGGAGGGGACAAGGCTTAGAGGAGTTGGACAAATGCTGTTGGAAGTGGGGGGTCCTCCCAGGAAAGGGGTGAGTGGCACATGAATGCAAAAGAACCAACACATCTCAGGGTACCTGGGTGGCTCAGTCAGTTAAGCATCTGACATCAGCTCAGGTCATGATCTCACAGTTCACAAGTTCGAGCCCCATGTAGGGCTCTGTCCTGACAGCTCAGAGCCTGGAGCCTGTTTTGGATTCTGTGTCTCCCTCTCTCTACGCCCCTCCCCAACTTGTGCACATGCACCCACTCTCTCTCTCACCTGCACTCTCTCTCTCAAACACACACACACACACACACACACACACACACACACACACACACACCTCAACCTGCAGGGAACTCAGCACAGTTGGAGCAAGGGCACAGTTAGAAAAGGTAATCATCTCCTGGCTGTTTCCAGGACAGCTTGCTTGTCTGTGAGCTGCAGAGACCCTGCTTCTATCCCTGGGGACTCTCCCTGCTTCCCAGAAGGAAGCCCTCGAAGTGCAGAAACACAGAAAGAGGAGGCAGAGAAGTGCAGGCTCCTTATCTTCTCCTCCAAGGCAGAAGCCCCATGGAGTAGCAGCAGGGCAGGAGAGCAGGAAGGATTCCAATTTTCCACCCTGGCACCTAGAGGCAGAGAAGGGTGTGGCCCAAGCCAAACTGTTCATTGCTAGAGCAGAGGTATTGGAAAGTGGGTTCAGAAGTGAAATGCCCAGAATAAAAAGAATTCTACTGGATTTTAATCTTTCCAGTCCATCTTCCACATTCTGAAGATATCTTTCTCTGTTAGCTGCAGTGACCACATAAGCATTTCATTAGAGGAAAATGGCTAAATCTTAACTCACAGTTTTTTCAACTACAACTAGTATTAGCATAAAGGTATGAAGTAGATCTCTCCATCTTCTTCTTCCATGTATTTGGATGTTGAGAAAACCAGAGCAGGAGGACCCTAGGGGCAGGCAAGGCTTCTCTCGGCACTGAAAATCCTCCCTGTGAACACCCAGTTGAGGATGGGGTATATAGTAGCCTTATCACTACTGGTAACAAAGTACCACGAATGTGAGCACTTAAAACACAGAATTAACTCCCTCACAGTGCTGGAGGCCAGATGTCCAAAATCAAGTTGTTAGCAGGGCCATGCTTTCTCAAGGCTCTAGGGTAAGATCCTTCTTTGCCTCTTTCTTATTTCCTTGGAGATCCTTGGCATGCTGAAACATCACTTGAATCTCTGCTCTACTGTCACATAGTGGTATTCTGTGTGTTTCTATCTCTTATCCTGTTCTTGTGAGAACATGCTTATAAGAACTAGTCATTTTGGATTAAGGGCCCATCCTACTTCAGTAGGACTTCATCTCATCTAATTACACCTGCAACACCACATCTCCAAATAAGGTCCCATTCTGAAGTTTCAGGGAGGATGTTAATTTGGGGGAGACACTATTCAACCCAATACAGTGGGGTAGAACACCAGGTTGGGATGAACTGGGGAAGGCTAAGACAAGGAACCAAAACAAACCCTCAGAGCAGGGCAGGAGAGAAGCGCAGAGGTTCGTTATTTCAGGAAGCCAAACACAGCCCTAAAACTAGGAGGTTAATCTGGAAGTAAAAGGAGAGATCGCTGATGCTTGTTACTGGCCAATGCACAAACAGGGACAGAGATACTACTATTCTGTAAAAGTGTGTATGTGTGCTGTTGGAAGGAAATGGAAGGTTGTTGACAGAAGCAACAGGGGAAACGGTATTGGGGCACTGCCCGTCTCGAAGACATCTTCAAGTGCTGGGGTTGGGAATAATGAACATAAAACACACTGATTATAGAATTTTCAGGAAATCTAGAAAAGCAATGGGAACAAAAAGGTCAGTGTTAATTCCCACCATCTAAGAATAATTCATATTTTGGTATGTTTTCTCCTAGTGCTCCCCCTATACCCAGGCACAAAAAATGTGAATAGAACTATGAGTCAGATGATGAAACATTAGCATCATTTTTTGTTTCCCACATACACTTTAACCTCATTCCCATTCTCTCCCACCCCCCAAAACTCACCACTTCAATGTATTTAATAATGTTTTATATTAATTATGAATATATATATGTATATGTATATATATGTTGTTCACTGAAACACTATCTCTTTTGCGCCTACTATAAGCAGAATCCTAGAGATTGGGAACACTTAGAGACCACCAAAACCCTACAATTACTCTGCCCTCTTGGAGCTTACATTCCAGTGGGGGCTATGGAAAAATATATTGTTGAGTATTTATAAGTTACATAAAAAGAATTATGGTACAAAATTATGACACTGCTTACTTCTTTCCTCGACATCATGTTTTTTATGGCCTATCCATGTTGCTCTAGGTAAACCTAGCACACTGCCTTTGTGTGCTGCCCAGTACTGCATTCCGTGCATCTGCAGCCTTCCACTTCCCCATCACAACGATGGACACCTAGCCCACTCTCTTTGTCACCACAAATGATGCTGCAAAACACCACCCCTGGGGCTGGGGCCCAGGAAGGAATATCCATGGCATTCATAGGACAGGCCCAGGAAGGAATACCCATGGTTAACATCACTCAGCACAGCCTACTGCTCACCAGAAGGCATGCCCTTGGGGGCTGTGGTTTGCCACATGCTGCTAGCTCTGGGTATTATCCTGCTTTCTCACGTTTGCAGGTATGAGAAATGTAGTTATTGTAATTTGCATTTCTCTAATAGCTAATGAGGCTGAACCTTTCTTCACATATTGGTGAGTCATTTGCATTTCTCCTCTCGGTGAACTGCCTCTTCCTATCATTCCCTCACCCACTTTTTAACAGGATTTCTGTTTGGAGTATTTTTAAATTTTCTTTCAGGAGTTCCTCATCTGTTCTAAATACTAGGCCCTTGTCTATTTCAGACACTGCAAATATCTCCTCCCCGTCTATCACTCGTCTATTAAATCTGTCTGTTTTGAACAGAAACCCTTATATTTGAAATGATTTGTGTATTTGGTCTTACTAAAAAACTCTTCCCCACCCAAAGTCACAAAGATATTCGCCAACATTGCATCTCCTTTTTCTTCTGTTACCTTCATGGATCCACCAATCACTTTTAAGTCTTTAGTCCAACTGGAGTTTGCTTTTGGGCGGAGGGTGAGTTTGCATTGCATTTTTGCCCTTTTCCTTCTTGGGAGCTGGTTCCCCATCATCATCTATTCAGGAACCCAACTTTTCCCCACTTTTCTGTGATGCTGCCTCCACCACACGCCAATTCCCAGATACACATGATTTTGCTTCTGGACCTCCTGTTCCATCCCAGCATCCTCTCTAACTCTCCCCCTACCCACTCCTTCACAGCTTCATTCCTAAGACTTCATCTTATGACCTTCTACCAGATATGGAGATCCACTTTTTTTCTGTGCCATAGATTTGTTTTGTGCAATGGTAACAAATTCTTGTCATAAACGATTTGGAATCATGGTTTTCTTATTGAATACTGTAATTTTGGCATTGCCCCCATGTAATATCAACAATATAAATAACAGTTCCTAGAAAATTTTGGTGTCCTGAGTTGGGAGTAAAACTTCTCCACCATCTGCGGTTGTACTATGTGGGGCCTGTGAATTAACTAACAAAAGACAGATTAACAGGAGAAAAGAGAGTTTATTCATAGACATATAGAAGTGCAGAAAAGAAATGACTCCTTGAACAGTTAAGACAGAGGGTTATATACCATCTTAGCAGAAAAAAGGAGGGGAGAAAGAGCTTCTAAGGAAAAAGAGGAATTTTAGGAAATACAAGAGCTTTCAGGGAAAAAAATGGAAAGCATGAGAGTTTGTGATGTTCTCATAGGGGTGCAAGCAGATAGTCTCCTTTTTAGCTGTTACCCAACCCCAACCCCTGACCCACAGGATTTGTGGCAGCTATATTTTGGGAACATTCTGCTGCAAAGTTTTTTTTTTTTTTAAGTAAAAGAAGTTTAGCTCCTGGTCTATTCAGATTTTTTTACTTAAGATAATCTTTATGACATTCTGATCAATAAAAGTCAATGTCTGACAATTAATTCACTGAGTGCCCACCAAGGAACAACTTCTATGGTCCAGAATAAGGGGAGGGTTGGCCCCAGGGACTGAGGAAGGGCCACGTAATGAAGGATATCCAGCCCCAACCAAGGAGACAGACAGACCTGTGTAGGGGAGGAAAATAATTTTCCCTTCACCCTTCTGAGTTCACAGTTGAGAACCTTGTAGTAAAAGAAAGATTAACAAGAGGAAAACGGAAGTTGCGGCATGTATATCTAATGTATACAAGGGAAACACCCAGGGAAAAATGAGTAACTCTGATCTGGCTTAGAATTCAGAATTAAATACGGTCTTGATAGGGAAAGGGGAGAGGGATGTGCACCTCACAGAGGAGAGTAAATGATTTTTAGTTAAGATGAATGGGCCCTTAGAAGAGATGGGAGGTGTGACAATTTGTGACAGTCTGTCTGGGTGTGCAGGGCCTCTTCTCCTGTGATGAGTCCACCTTCCCTGGTTGATGAGGGTCCCATGGAAGGGATTCAGTGCAATTGAGTTCTTTTGGAGGCTCTATTTTCAGGCAGATAAGGGGCATTCACAGAAACCCTCCCCCCTCATTTGCTGTTTTTCAAGGACCTACAGCTCAAAATAATCAATATACCAAAAGGGCATAGTTTGGGCTGGCGTATCCTGAGCTCCTACAAGTCACTTTTGGGGTGGCATATTCTACTACCTTTCACTGGCTACCTGGTAATGTCTGCACCCGGACTCAGTTTCCACAGTGCCACCTTCAGTCATTCTCTCTTAAACAGAACCCACTGCTCCCAGGGGCTGGTGACAATCCATTCACAAGGGAGAATGGGGCACCTTCATTTTATGAGAGGCTGCTTCTTGTAAACACTGACTAGTTGGCAGCCCTGAGCAGAATCCGGAGACAAATCCTGAAATCCTTGATACTCCAGATGGCCCTGCAGGACTGGCTTGATGAGAAGGTTTGTGAGTTCACATCCATCCACCAACCAGCCCACCCAGCCCAGCCCAGCCCAGCCCAGCTCAGCGCAGCCAGTAGGTGGGCAAGGCAGGACTGGGGCAGCTTCGTGGTCAGCTGCCAATGGAGTTTTCACCATTTCTGTTGAAGTTCTATGAAAAAGACACTTGGAAGACCCCTGGAAATTGCATATTAGGGTTAAAGGACTAAGTAGTAAAGCAGACATGGGGGAAGCCTAAAAAATGTGAATGAATGACCTGAAGGGCTATTAGGAAGAAAGGAGAAGGCCATTTTCTGTATTTCCTAAGGATCAACAAGAGCTGGAATTAAAAATCAATACAAGAGGACAAAGATCACAGATTCGTTTTCCAAATGGCTTCAGCAACATGACCCAGACAGGTTTAATCTATTTCCACTGAATTAAGCCACAGTGAGGGCTAGCACCGAACCACAACAATACGTGTGCTGGTCCTGCCTTGATGCTGCTGCATCCAAAACTGGTTGAAAAGTCCCTTGTCAGATGCAACAGCTCAGCTTGGAGCAGTCAAGAATTTGGTTTCTGCTTGAGGTTCCCTATATAGTGAGAGGCATGCAGGAATAAGGGACAAATAAAGAAATCACCCATCTTCTCAAATTTTTATCAAAGGAATGTATGATGTAAAAAATAATAATAATAATTCAGAGAGCACCCAACAGTGTACAAGGAGAACTGAGCCTCCTCTTCCTTAATACTCTCCCTCACCCCAATCTCAATTCCCAGACTCGGCCTTATTAAAAATTTCTTTTATATCTGGGTGTAAATATTTTATTTGTACAATGCATATATTCATATGTATGTATAAATATATATGTATTCATTTGAGTTTTGCCTTAAATGTATTAAGACATATTCCACAGTCAGTTCCCAGCTTGCTTTTTTTCACTTAATAATAAAATCTGCAGAGATGTCTCTCCATATGGGCATCTACAAGTCCATCTCTTTCTCCCAAAGAGCTATAACATAAGTGCTCCAAGGATTAGACACACTGTAATTTCTGTAATATTCCCTTCTGGGTGGTCCGTTAGGTTACTTCCAGCTTTTATTTTAATAAATAATACTGCGATGAACATCCTTGCAGCTTTGTGCACTTCTGTGTGCATAACTGCACACTAAACTCCTTAAAATGGAATTGCTGGGTCCAAGAACACAGACATTTAAAATTATGCTTCAGACTGATGACTGCTCTCTCAAAGGGCCGTCCAAAATTATACATGTAACCAATGGGCTATGAGAGTATCTTTTGTACTTCCCTTGCCCACAGTGAGCATTATCACACTTCCTGTGGGTTTTATAGGTAAGAAATGGCCACTCAATGCTCTTTTACTTTGAATTTTTGAGTAAAATTAAACAACATTTTGTTTATTGCTCATTTTTGTTTCTTTTACCATGAATTGTTGGTTCCTGTTCAATGCTGGTTTCTTGGTTAATTCCTCATCTAATTTTTAGTTTGTAAAAATTATTTGTATGAAAAAGAGATCAGGGCACCTGGTGGCTCAGCCGGTTGAGCATCCAACCTCAGCTCAGATCATGATGTGGCAGTTCATGGGTTTGGACCCTGTGTTGGGCTCTGTACTGACAGCTTGGAGCTTGGAGCCTGGAGCCTGCTTCAGATTCTGTGTCTCCCTCTTTCTCTCTGCCCACCTCCCACCCCACCTCGTGTTCTATCCCTCTCTCATTCTCAAAAATAAATAAACATTAAAAATTTTTTTAAAAAAAGAAAGAAATCAGACCTTTCTCTAGATTTCATGTTACAAATTTTTTCAGCCTGTTGTCTTTTCATATCTCTGAAGGTATTCTATTCTGAACAGCAATGTTGTTCAAATTCTATATGCTCTTCTCTGTCATTCTTTTGGTTGGGATTTCTCAATTTCACGTCATCCTCGGAAAGGTCTCCTTACTCAAAGATTATCAGGAAAATGCACCCGTGTTTTCTCCTAGCGTTGCTACAATTTCACTTTTGTATATTTAACTATTTAATTCATCTGGAATTCATTTTGGCATAACAAAGAAATGCTCTTACCTTCTTGACAGTAACATTCCTCAGCTCCTTCCAGTTAGTCACCAAGATTTGATTCCATTTGCAGAGTCCAAGACTCCTATCTGCAAATATCAACCAGGGAAACTTAACGTCAAATTAAGCAGCACGAAGGTGGCTGCCAGAGCATGTGACTACCCATCTGCTCATCAAACCCCAGATACACATATTTACACCGTAAGTTTTTTCTTTAAATGTTTGTTCATTTTTGAGGAAGAAAGAACGCAAGCAGGGGAGGGGAAGAGAGAGGGAGAGACAGAGGATCTGAAGTGGGCTCTGCACTAACAGCAGTGAGTCCCATGCGGGGCTCAAACTCACAAACTGCGAGATCATGACCTGAGCCAAAGTGGGACACTCAACCAGCTGAGCCAGCAGGTGCCCGTAAGCCATAATGTTTTAAAAAGAAACACCCAAAAGTTACATTCAGCTAATTTTTAATTTTTAAAGGGCTTTTTTTTTCCAGGATATGGATTATTTTAGTGTTTTGTTTTGAGGCTGTATAGTGGTAAAAAGTCATGGTTCTTTTCTTTTTCCATTAAGCTGCTCTACCCTAAGATTTTGCGCCCCCCCCCCCCCCCGCCGGAGTCCTGTAAATGACATAGACAAAAGTCAGATTGACAAGAAAAAAACACATGGGAATTTATTGACATGTGCACCCCATAAACAGATGAGAGAAGTCAGAGATTAGTAACTCAGGGGGGTGGGTAGGAGCTGGGCTTAGACAGCACCTCAACAAAAGAAGAATAAATTTTTAGATAAGTGACAAGGCAAAGGAAACGGACTTTGAGCTTCTGGAGCATTAAACCTCAGGAAGACTAATGGAGAGACTAATGGCAGATGAGGTTTGTTAGGTAGATTGCTCTGGCGGGGTCTCTGGGGTGATGGGGGTCTAGAATTTTCTCCTGTGATTAACTTCTTCTGCCCTTCTTGGTACAGAGAGGGGAGGGGAAACCCTTCACAAATTTATGTCCTGTTTCTAGTCAAGTAAGGGGAGGATAGAGGGCTTTTCTTGTATCTGCTTCTTCTTCATTGTCTTCAGCTCAAAATAATCTTTATGCCAAAGTTGACTCTTTTGAGGTAGCACATTCTGCGGCCCTTCAAGCCCAAGAGTTGTAAGAAGCTGGAAAATGCCACTGCAGCTCCTGGATCCAAGGCAGACTTCCACTTAACACCAACAAGAAAATTGGGAGAAACTGCATTTGATTGCAAAGTGGAAAAAAAATCTCTATCATTCAGAAATTTCATTTGGCATTGATAAACTAAGTGTCTCTCCTTCTTCCCCATTTATAAATTATGTGATCGGCACCCACTTAAGTGTTATGTACTCACACATGGTGTAGGGATAGGAAATTCTGCAATAAACACACTTTGAAATCCTAGCACAGACTTCCTTTCACAACATGTATTGCCTGAGCAAATGGAGGACATGCACTTTTCCATCAGTGGTCAATGAAACAGATCAGGTGGTATGGTACCTCCTGCACACTTGCTGACCCCGAGGAGCTTGGAGGAATTGGGAAGTACTGGCTCTGGTCACAGGAGAAGAAGTAAGGCATAAGACCCAGGAAAACTAAGAAAACTAAAGTTGTATACCTAGTCCTAAAATTACAGTAATGTGAGAATGACTGAAACTACGACTTTCTAAATACTATCAATTATCAAGCAGAAAAAGGCTCCCCAAATGCTTAGGAGCAAAATGATCTTTCATATTATTATGATCACTTTGTCTCTCCTACCCTTCAGTGTGAAATTAATACTAATGCCCTGGTTTTCTGGGCTCCAGAGTAGGCTTGCTAATTACTGATGGATAAAGGCTTTGAAAATTAATAAGGGCCATAGTGAAATGGTAAGCGCTGCTTCCCTCTCTCTGTCTCTCTCTCTCTCTCACACACACACATACAAACACATACACAGACATACACACATGCACACACAAACATATTCTGGAAATACAACACACTCCACATTGGCTAATAATACAGTTGCTTGAAACTGGGGGTTCAGAGCTCATGTTTGCATTCTTGGGAACAGAAACATGAAGCAAATGGCCTTTGCATGAGGAAGACCAGGGCTTTGCCTGTTGAGCTGACAACTCTCTCCAGCTTCTCCCACATAGTCTGTGAAAACAACAGCCCAAGAATCTATCTGATGACAATTTCTCTTCTCTGGTCATTATTAATTTTGCTATACTTCAAAGAATTCACCCAAAACCCTTCCATGAGACATCAGAAACTTGATGTTTTATATGCTTAAAATGGTTATTTTAACATACACAGAGATGACCTCCAGGAAATGTGGAGGAAGAAGAAAACTGTTTTAATCTGGATGACAAAATTAGGAGCAAGAGTTTATTTCCCTAAGTGATAACTCCTCTAAGATTATAAATTCAGAAACCAGGTATTTGCTTCACCTAAAGCAAATATTTGACATGTGTTCTCATGACAGTCATAGTTTTGGATATTACTGTAGGGAACCAAAGACCTAGGAGTCTTGGGGTTACATTCTCCCCAGGACATGGCATACGTCGACAGGTGATATGGCATCACAAAAGAAGCTCCTTCAGGGCGATGCTAGGACGTGGCCTTGACAGACAGGGCTCCAGAGCAGAAAGGTGGAAGGGAAGGGCATTGAGTGAGGAGGCCTAGGGATCTAATATAAACTGCTGTGTGACTTAGGCTCAGCCATTTCACTTCCTTGCAGTCCATCTTCTCCATTTACAAAGCCAGGTGCTTATGACCCCTTAATGAATCCCCAATTCTCTAGCCCTTTCTATTTCTCATTTCTACAGAGCATTTTCATAAACAACACCTAAGCTGAGATTTAACAAGAGATTGCTGTTCCCATTTTACAGATGAGTAAACAACTGAGAGTGGCTAATGACTTATCAACAATGGAGGAGGGGGCGGGCTTCCTACTGCATGCCAGACACTGTACTAAGAAGTAGGACTAAAAGTGTGGATGAGACCGAGACTCTGTCCTCAAAGCAACAGGAGAGACGGGAGTAGTTAAGAGATAGTCACAAGGTAGTAGAACAGGAGCAAAATGCTGTGAGAACACACAGACACAGAGTGCGACAAATGGCCTGCGAGACAAGGCTTCCCAGAAGAGATGGTATTTTGAAGTGGTTCTTGGAGGATGAGTAGGAGTTTGGCAAATGAAGGAGATTAAGAGAAGCATAAAGGCAGAGGAATGAGTGTCTGCAGGGGCATGGAAGGCTTAGTGTACTACTTGGTGGACAGATGTCACTAAGGGAGAGGAGGCTTCTAGAATGGGGCTAATGTTAGTGAAGTATATTGAGGTAGGATAATAAAGATGCTGGGATTTAATCCTGTAGCTTTTCAGCCAAGGGGATGATGGGCTGGCATTTGGGTAGAAGAAAGAACTATTTGCAAACAGACTAATCAGGAAGCTCGTTCAAAAGTCCAGACACTAAATTACAGGACTTGAATGAAGATTGTGACGATGAATACGGGTGTCAGACCTAAGAGAGAGATACTCTGTATCATAATCCATAGATCTTGGTAACTGACTGGCAAAGACAAAGATGTTCCCAGGGTTTTTAGCTCAGGAGGCTGAGTAGATAGGGATTCTACTTCCTGAAACAGAAGCAGAAGATCAGTTTTGGTTATTACACGGAAAACTCGTATGTTCAGTTTGGGGCATGCAGAGTTCGAAGCATCTGTGACACTTAGCAGAGGAGATGACACCTGGCATCGAATATTTAAATCAGCTCCTTAGAATACAGGTTGGGGTTGGAGATAAAAACCTGGGAATCATCAGAGGTGACAGTGGCGTCTGTGGAGATAAACGGAATCACATCAAAGCCTCGGTCTTCTTTTTTCATATTTACAAAGTAGATATAGGTCCTACTTCCGAGAGTTATTCAGTCATTCACTGGATAAATCCATTTAAAGCAAAAAAACTAGAATCTGATTTTCCTGATTAGATTCGAACTTATTTAAATGCAATCACTTACTCATCTTTTTCCTACATCTTCTGGGACTTTTAGAAAGTCACTGCAGATGTCTGTGCACAAGATAATGAGCATGTAACAGTCAGTTTTGGCTCCAACACCATCTAAAGGACTCGGTATGCCCTCCCTTGCTGTTCCTAGGACAATTCCCTGGTAGCAACACACTAGCCCTTTTTTGCTCCTCAGGTTTCTACAAATAAAATTTGCAAATAAGACTATAAGTCATTTTATACAGCATTTATTAATTCTTATAATGTGGCATGCCCTGAACTAAAATATACAAATGAATGAAGTTGATCTGCTAAGTATGAAAATGTCAAAAATACAAAGAATACTTTGTCAGGGCTACTGGGCTCCAAGAAGAAAATGCACTGGGGGCCCGAGCACGAGACACTAGATCTACCCAAGGATATCAGAAAAGTCACCCTGGAGTTACCTTCAAGCTGATCTTGACAGAGTAGTAGTGGATCTTGGAGAAAACAAAGAGGAGCACTGGCCAGGCTTAGGAACACAAGGGACAGAGGCACCATAGTGAAAAGAATGGTGTGTGCTTCTCCAATTGGAGAGGTCATAAGTACTGATTTGCCTAACTTGGTTTTTAGTTTTTGTTTTATGATTAGCAGTGCTCTGCAGTATTTATGTATGTATGTATGTATGTATGTATTACTTTTTAATTTTTTTAAGTTTATTTTGAGACAGAGAGCGAGCGAGCACGAGTGGGGGAGGGGCAGAGAGAGGGGGAGAGAGAGAATCCCAAGCAAGCTCTTCATTGTCAGTGCAGAGCCCGATGCGAGGCTTGAACTCACGAAACTGTGAGATCATGACCTGAGCTGAAACCAAGAGTCAGACGCTTAACCCACTGAGCCACCGAAGCTCCCCTTTATTTATTTTTTTTTTAATTTAAACCCAAGCTACTTAACATATAGTGTACTTCTGCATTTTTTAAATTGCTACTTTGCCATATAGTTATTAGCCCCTCTTAATCAATAGCATTTTAAGCAATCACGAGCAATTCTTAAAAATTACTTCTGTACATACACTGTGCTATAATTACTCTTGAAAATGAGTCTCATGAACATGTACTATTCTGAATCTATAATCAGGTGAGTAATGACATAATCGTCTGGAAGGGTATGTTATCTAGGGATGCCAATCCAAAGTTTGTGTTTCTCTGAAATTTTTCCACAAGAGACACTTGATACATATAAGATGCACAGGTCACGTTTGCTCTGAACTTCTTTTTGGATTTTATTTTACTTTGATATTAAAAAAAGGAACAAAGTCATTGGCTATCAAGTAGAGAAGACTACAACCCTGGCTAAGATAGCACCAAGGCTGGAAACCAACTTGCCAACATTGAGGCCTAAGGGCTCAGCAAACTTCATCCAAAGAATATTAGGGAAATTTAAACACCAAAACACCCTCAAAACTTTTTCTGATTATACTGGTAATACACAATTGATGTAGAAAATGAATTTTTGCATAAAAAGAAAAGAAAAATAATCCATTATCCCACCAGATGTTAACATGTAAAGAGAATCTCTTTCCAGTGTTTTATATTCCAAGCACGCCGCATATGGAACTCTCGTTTTCTCTCTGTCCCTTAGGTCCTGTTAGTATTAATACTTAAATGTTTCCCCAATCCATTTCCATCCCTGCATCCTTACCACAGTTTACTCAACCAGCTCCAACCATAATCCTATCTCCAGGCCACAATACTCCCCAACACTGAGGCTATCCTTCACACGGGGCCAGAAGGATTCCACCAACATGCAAACCAGCACATGCCATTTCCTACTTAAAAAAGAGTTGATGGATGCCCACTTCCTATGGAATAAAGTCCAAGCTCCTTATCAGAAAATACAAAACCCTCCATGTCCCAGCTCCTGTTTACTTCTCCAGACTCATTGTCTTCTGTCACCCTCCACCTCTATTTGAATAGTTCTCTATATATTTGTAAAGCATGGCTTTGTTTCTCTTTGTATTTTTAATGTTATGTCCCAATATGGAATGCCCTTTCTCTACCTGTTGAACTGAGTAACTCTGATTTATCCTTCAAGATTCAGCTGTGACTTATTTCCTCTAGGACAACTTCCCTCAATATCCACCTAACAACCAGTCTTTGATGCTGATGTCCCAAAGCAGTAAACCTACATCAATCCCTTTATCAATCCATTATTGCCTCAATATAGTTGTGTAACAAACTACCCCAAACCATCAGCTGTCTACATGTCAGTGTTTACTGCAGCATTCACTAGGGGAGAAGGATGCCCTACAGATCTCATTCTGGGGTCTGTGGCAGATAGGTAATGGCGCATTCTTCCCTTGGTGGAAGTCACGCTTCCCACAGGGCCAAGGGAAAATACATGATGCCTCTTAAGATCTTGGTTTAGAAGTCACACCACTTTGCCCACACCAGCATTTTTGTGGGCAAAGCAAGTCAGGTACCAAGCAGACATCAGTGCTGAAGGAAGTATACTGGTCTTATGGAGGTAGGGAAGGAGGGGGAAAAATCTGCTAAACAATGAGCTTATCTAACACAGTATTGATCTTAAAGATGGTAACTATCTTTCTACTTGCTTGGCCCAAAAACCTCTTTCATCCTATTCCTCCTCTGTTTGTTTTTCTTTTTTCATATCCAACTCATCAATAAATCCTCTTGGCTCTATCTTGCAAAGATATCCAGAATTCTACCTATACTTCTCACCTGTCTTACCATTTACTTTCTGGTGAGTGAGGTGGGCCAGGCCACCCTCATCTCTCTCCTGGGTAACTGCAACAGCATCTTCATTGGTCTTGAGGCTTCTGTTCTTGCCCCTTAAAGTCTATCCTTTCCCAGCAGCCAGAGTGATCCTCTTCAAGCATTCATCAGATCAAGTTAACTTTGCTTCTTGAAACCCTCCGAGAACTGCCCATCTTAACAGAATAAAAGCCACAGTCCTGACAAGTGCTATTAGGTTTCTGGCCATATCCCGTAGCTGTTCCTCTGGCCCCATCTCTTCCTTTTGTCCTGATCACCCACTTTGCCCCCAGAAACTGGCTTCCTTGCTGTACCTCAAAAACACCAGATGCCCTCCTCTTCTGACTTTGCACACTTCTCCTTTTTTACACTGATGACCCTCTGTCTAAAACACTTTCCTCATACATCTACATAGCTCCCTCCTTCATCAACTTTAATTGTCTATCCAAAAACCTCTTCAGGGAGTTCCTGCCAAACCATATGTATAAAACACCAATCTACAGCCTCAAGCCCCCAGAAAAATATAAGCTCCTCAAGGACACAGACTCTGCTTTGCTTATGCTGTATCTCAACAATCTAGACCATTGCCTGGCACAGGGTAGGTACTCAATATTTGTGGAATGAATGACTAGCACTGCAGCCTAATACCGAAATGACTGGGTTATGTGTTGCCTCTCCCATGGGTGGGCAGTGACTGTGTCTCATTCCTCCCGGCATCTCTAGGCTGGGCACAGCTTCTAGAATATGGAAGGCTCCAGAAGCACATGTTGAACTGGGTGGAACATCCTTGTGAGAATGAATCACTGGAAAGCACACAAGCTTTCGAGCTAACAGACTCATACTGTTTCTACTGCTTACCAGCTGGGTTTATTTGTAAGGAAACATTTTCCCAGGAATTACTATGAGACTCGATATACAGAAACTCAGGTCTAGTTTGCACAAAAAAGTGAGATCCTCATCACACTTCACTGCAGGACCTTCACTGTCTACCTTTTCCTCTGGTCTGTCAGCTCCATGAAGGCAGCAGGCATGCCTGCATTGCTCTTCGTTGTATCTTCAGGGCCCTAGCACAGCGGTCAGCATGCAGTAGATCTGTATTCATTTTTGTTGAATAAATTAATGAAAATGCATGTTCTTCCCTGAGCCAATCCACAGACCAAAGTGACTCAAGTATGCTTGTGGACAAAGGCTTAGTAAAGATACAAGAACAGGGAGTTGTTCATTCAGCACCACTCCACAGCTATACTATATGATTTGGCCCCGACAGGGCAAAGAGACCCCAAAAACACACTTGATAAAAGCCGGTACCCTATGAACAGCAGTCACCGTGCTCCCCTCTTTGGAACTCACCTGGCATAAGCAATGGCACCCCACCCCACCAACGCTGTTTCTCTGCATATCTGAGGAATGGTCTACAAGGCCCCCCAGATAATGCAAGGGAAAACTCTACAAACTCTCTGCTTCCCACCCATTCCCAGAACTTCTCACCATGAAGACAGGGGAACCCGTTACAGAATAAGGTTGGATGACATCCTGCTGGGAGTCATAAGACCAGAAAGATCATAGGGGAGTAGACAGACTGCACTCTGATAAAAGGTTTAGGATCTTGGGAGCAATAGGAACAGTCCATCCCACTAGTGAGGACTTCCACTTGGACTTTCTGATTGCCAACACACCTGCTGGTAACTTAATACCACAGGGCAAACTCAGCTCCCTGAGCTCTGCCAATCTCACCTCCCTGAACTTCCCTGGGTGTGATGCATGGGGTAATGCCTTACTCAGTGGTTTCAGCACCTCTGCTTCTTACTGAGCAGGCCCACATCTCTCCTTAAACCCACCCCTTCAGGGCAGTGCTCAGGGTTTTAGAGCATGTGCCAGGGAAGTTAGTATTTTTATCAGGTAAGTCCTTCCCAGGATTAGCACCCCATGTGAGCAGGACAGGAAGGCAAGGGACAGTGGGGCTGCTTCTGTGTAAGTAGAACCACCAGGGTCCCTCTTTCTCTTTCAGCTCACACATCCTGACTATTGTCCTGACTCAAAGCTTGGAGAACTCACCCAAACACGAATCACTGGAATCAGTGACTGATGTACGATTGACAGAGTGATGTGTGTGTGTAGGGGGAGGGTTGGAGAGGAGAGAGGGAGGGAGGGGTGCAGGTGGCTGAGAGGTGTGTGGATGGAACAAGTGTCACATGGGCTACCTGTCTTCCAGTCTCAGTTCCCTGTGGTTCCATTAAAAAAAAAGAGCAGAAAGCTGAGACGAGGCATTTCTGGGGGTTCAGTGAGAGAGAACCAAATAGCATCTTTAATGTGAATAAGGATGTGCAGAGAGTGCACATGAATTCCTTTTTGAATACCTAAGCATGTTCATGTTTATTTAATGATGAGAAGTTATAGAAAACAGCTGATAAAGTGCACAACGTACGCACACATCTATACTATGGTAAATGTAGATAGTACCCAGCATGGTCCACACACGGTGACAAGTTCTCTCCCCTCTGGCCTCTGTACTTGCCAGTCACTTTTTCTGGAGTGTTCTTTCCCTGTAACCTCTCCTCCCCACTTGTGCTCTGCCATTTCTTGCTTTACATATCCCCAAGTCTCAGTTTATACTCTGCCTCTCCTGAAGAGTAGCACTTTTTGTCACCTTGTGGTCCATACTGGTTACATGTCATTCCTGAACAGTAAGGACTGTTGTTTTGTTTAGGTCTGTTTCCCCAGTGCCTGGAACACAATAGGTGCTCAAATATACTTGATGAATTAGTGAATAAAATACTTTAATTGCTCATCAGTCACTATTCTTAGGTAAGCATCCGACTCCATCAGAGGGGACTTGTTATAAAATCAACAAGCAGAGCCATCCATTACTTCTGGGACCTCATAATGTCATGGTGATGGGTTGAGGAGCCCCTAATGATGTCAGTACCTGCCAATTAAGTAAACCAAAAATCAGGTTGGAAACCAAAGTACCACCAGAGACACTGTCAACACTGCCTGACTAACAAAAGTGGTGCGGTCACCTGAGGTATCAGGCTCAGCACCACTGTGAATGATCAAGGACTCTGCTCCATCTCCGCACTTCTGTCCTGCTGGCTGCACATTCCACCTGAGGATCAACACATGGCGAAGCTGGGGGCTTGAATCCAATGAGGAGTATGTCAGCTTTATTAGAAAAGGCACTTGAGACTAACAACCCAAAAGAGACTAATCTTCCGTGCTCTCTACTAACCTCCAAGGCACAAGTATCATCATACTGGCTAATACCCATCACACGTTGTGCTCAGCAACCTACAGAAATTATCTTATTTAACTTACACCTTGCAGCAACCCTACAAAGCAAATAGCATTATCATCCCTATTACACCAAATACCACACCCCAAATTCACATAGAGAGATTAAGAATACACTCAAAATCAAGTAGGCAGCACACAGCAGAAGTAGAAACAGAACCGAGATACTCTGATTCTGGAGCACAAGCACTAAGCACCCAATCAGTCTTCTCATGTAAACAATGACCAGGCCTGTGCTAAAAAATTCTGAGATCACTAGTGGCTGCCCTACAACCAACTTCCCCAAATCCTGAAGGACACGGAAACCCCACTGGTAAACGTAAGGAGTAAGTATGGGGTAGATAAAGGAAGGCCTCCTCGCAGACGCAAATAATAAATTCAAGGAGGCAGTGGGTGACCAGTGGCAATTAGAGAGTCAGGGCCTTTGAGTGGGTCACTGGAGCAGGGAGCCAGCCCCCCCCAACTCTACCCTTAGGGCACAACCCTGGATTTGGGGACCTGGAGACTGTCTAAATCCCCCTGGGATACTGAAGGTGAGAAATGCTGGCTATCCGACTCATGTACTAGACTTAAACCACCTTTCTTGGATCTGCATTCCTAAATGGAGATTAAATGCTGAAGAATATTTGTCTTTTATGATCCTTTGGAGCATGGGCTTATTGATATGGTGAAGGTTAATGAAACAATTAAATGTATGCATGAAAGCTAAAACATGGATTGAGGCTTTTCAATGTTCATCTGCAATAATGAACACCAGGCTCAGGTTCTCACCCCGCGTCTCACATCCATTAATTATTTCAGTGACTCCAACTACAATTAATGAGAATTCAGCCATGTGTGTTAAATATTAACATTCAGTTTTCTCATCCATCAAATGAGTGAGGGAATGTGCGGAAGGGAGGCAGGAGGTGGCTTTGAATCCTTCTCAGTTAAAGGTATTGAGTGCAACCTGTGTGCCCAGCACTGTGCCAAATGTTTACCCTCACCTCACTGAATCCTCACAGTGTAACTGATATAATCCTCCCTTCACCCCTCAGAACCTGTACTCGACTCTCCGCAAGGCTCCTTCTTATCCCCTACTCTGTACTCAGACCCCACATACCCTTCATCTCCAGATAGCCCCCACTTCACCCTCTGGGAGTAAGAGTGTCACTGCCCCCTCCACTCAGAGATGCATCGCCATCACCCTCTCTGAAAAGACGTGCTCCCTAGGGACACACTTCCCCTGTAACCCTCACAATGTTTTGCTCCCACTGTCTTCGTAACTCTGAGCCTGGAGAAGGGGAGTGAGTGTATATCTCTTGCTGCTCCTTATGACTTCCAGACATTCCTCCTTCTCTCCTCCCTAAGAATATTCAGCTGTGAATCACATTTCATCAGATTATATCACCCATTACCCCTCATCATTGGTGCCTGCAACAATGGATCACTCTGTCTTCCAGCAGTCTGACTGTGGTCACCATGAGCCCACCGGAGCCTATATCTGTCCTGATCTATAAACACAAACTCTCCATTATCTCAGCATCATACTCACATTCTCTGACTACTCATTCAGTCTTCTCCTTCTGCCTCTAATATCCCAACTCTGTCAATCTTTTGCCTCCCCCATGGCCTCCAACCCACTAATCTTTTTTTAATAACTACTTTTATAGGAGTTTTGGGTTCCCAGCAATACTAGGCAGACAACACAGAGAGTTACTGTATATCACCTGCCCTCTAAGTGCACAGCTTCCCCCATTGGCAACATCCTCCACTGGTACATTCATTCCAACTGATGGGCCTACACTGACACATATTATCACCCAAAGTCCATATTTTATATTAGGGTTCATCCTTGCTGTTGTACATCCTAAGAGTTTGGGCGAATGGAGAATGACACATATCCACCATTACTGTATCATACAAAGTAAAGTAGCTTCACTGCCCTAAAAATCCTCTGTTCTACACCTATTCAAACCCTCTCCACCCTCCGGTCCCCATCCCCTGACAATCACTGATCTTTTCACGGTTTCCATAGTTTTGCCTTTTCCAGGATGTCATATAGTTGAAATCATACAGTGTATATCTTTTTCATATGCTTTTTCACTTAGCAACATGCATTCAAGCTTCCTCCATGTCTTTTCATGGCTTGATAGCTCACTTCCTTTAAGTGTTCAATAATATTCCACTGTCTGGATGTACCACCGTTTATTTATCCATTCACCCACTGAAGGGCATCATGGTTAACTTCTAAATTCTGGCAACTATGAATAAAGCATCCATGTACAGCTTTTTGTGTAAACACAGTTTTCAACTTCCTTGGGTAAATACCAAGGAGTACAACTGGTGGATCATATGGTAAGATTATGTTTAGTTTTATAAGAAACTGGCAACTTTGTACCTAAAGTGGGTCTCCTGCAGACAACATGTAGTTGCATCTTGTTTTCCTAACCTTTCCACTTTCCTTCTCTCCTGAAAGTCCTGTCTCCCTTCATACCAGCCTCAGTTCCATGGACTGTCAATATAATCTCTCTCACACACACACCTCCACTCCTCTGCCCCTCTCCTGATCTGCTGTGTTCTAATTCTCTACCTATTCCATGCCAGTACTCAGGGAGGTGAATGTGATTAGAAAAAAATCAACCACATTAGCTGGCTTCAAACCTCAAAGAGACTCTTATCGTCCTCCAGTAATTATATCCTGTTTCCTGAATTTATTCACTCTTAAATTTTCCTAAAACCTATATCAGACCTCTTCTCGAACTTCCATTGCCTCCTCCCCAATTCTTACTCTCAGCTGATAATTTTTTCTTCCTATTTCACTGGAAAAAAAGTGACAATATAGAAAGAAAATGTCTATAGATTCCCACCACCGAGTCATCTACCTAATGGCATGCTCACCCACCTGCTTGACCTTCCCTCCTACTATAGATGAACCATATGTGATTCTTCCTAAATCTATTCTTCATTCATATATGAATATCTAATCTTCTGTCATATAGGCTTTTGAGCTACTGGAATAATACAATGATCTAATAATATCATATACAATGATCAGTATAATTATCCATTGAAAAGTTCCCAACAATATACAAAATATTATGACTTCTCCTATCAAGCGGACGGAAGAAGAGAGGGAGGGAACTGGGAGGAAGGGAAACAAAAGGCAGGCAAAAAGAAAGCTCCTCTTGACCCTACTTCTCGCATCAGCTACTTTGCCAGTTCTCTGCCCTCCTTTGGAATGAAATTCCTCAAATGAGCTGTCTATATTACTGGCCCAAATTCTCTCTCTTCCCATTTTTTAATCCTCACCAGTCATACCCTCTACTCTCCTAAAACTGCTCCCGTCAAGGTGACCAATGACCTCCAAGTTGTTAAATCTGATGGTCAATTCTCAGTCTTCCTCTTACTTGGGAATAATATTACCACCATCTTTAAAGACTAATTGTTACCACTTAATGAAAACTAAAATGTTTAGAACACTTTTATTATAAACTGCTATTATAATACTTTCTTAAACAAACTCTGCCTAAATATCAAAAGCAGAAAATCTCCCAGCATGCACACAAATGTTGGTATATCTCCAAATGTATTTCAGTTGAATGTTCAATGAACATTCCTTCCTCATAACTGTGTCCCTAAACAGAGAAGAAGAGGGAGTAGACTTGAGGCCCACACCCTTGTTAAATCTAATTTCTAAGGTCTCTGTTGAGGAATGAGTGTTAATTATCCTGTACTGTGTGGGTGTCTTCACAAATCAGTCTGAGAAATTCATTTAACTTTTGACCGATCAGCATAATGAGCTTCGCTTTTTCTCTTTTCATTTAAGTTTGTCAGGAGCTTTGAAAAAGTTTTAGAGTTGGGGTTTTTAACCAAAGTTAAGCAAAGTAGTAATTTGTGTTGTTGTGCAGCATAAGTTGTGGTGTTGTCAAAACAATAGCTTCAGCACTAAAATTTCAAGGTATGAATATACCATGTTAGATGGCTTTGGTATGTCCTCTGTGTTAGGCACTGAGATTCATCTCAATAATACATGAGTTTGTTACACTTATGGATCATAAGAAAAGAGAAGAAATTCTGGACCAGTTGAAAATCAAAGAATCTCTATTAATATCCATGTTAAGGAGAGCACAAGAAATAAATGATGGATGAATACTCTAAAAACTTTTCAACACATTAACCAAGTAAAAACTTTTGAGCCAGTAATTTGGGGTTGAAAGCCAGGAAAAATCTGTTGGCAATATTTTGGTGAGACGTAATACTTAATAAATCTTTAAACCAATATAAAGCTTGTGACCATTTTACTACTTACAATAATAAATGCATCTAAGTGTTCATCCAAGAGTAAACGACCCAAATTCACAGACAACATACTTATCTATGTAGAAAAGTACAAGCAATCTACAAACCACCAGTAAGTTTAGCCAGATCACAAAATATAAGGCCAATGCAGAAAAAATCAATCATATTTCTATACATGGTAATGAACAATTAGAAACTAAGCATTTTAATTTTTTACCATTTTTTAAATGTTTATTTTTAGGAGACAGAGAGAGGCAGAGCGTGAGCAGAGGAGGGGCAGAAAGAGAGGGAGACACAGAATCCAAAGCAGGCTCCAGGCTCTGAGCTGTCAGATGCGGGGGCTCAAACCCACAATCTGTGAGATCATGACCTGACCAAAGTCGGACGCTCATCCAACTGAGCCACCCAGGCACCTGAGAAACTAATCATTTAAAAATATATATTTCCAATAGCTTAAAAAAATAAATACTTAGATACAAATCTTACAAAACAAATATAGAATCTATATGTTAAAAGCCATAAAACACTAAGAAAAGAGATCAAGTACAGCCTAATAATGGAGAGATAGAACATGTTCATAGTTTAAAGGACTCAATAGAGTTAAGATGTGAGTGTTCCCCAAACTCATCTATAGACTTAACACAATTCCAGTAAAAAGCCCAGTAGAATTTGTTGTAGATGTGAACAAGCTTATTCAAAAATGTATATGAAAAGGAAAGGAATGAGAAAAAGCCAAAACAATTTGAAAAAGAATGAAGAAGTTGAAAGACTCAAAGTACCTCATTTAAGACTTAAAATAAAGCCACAAAAATAAAAACACTAAATACTAGTGAAATAACAGATATGCAAACAAGGAAATAGGACAGAGAGCACAGAAATAAACCCACACAAATACGGTCAACAACTTTTGACAATTGTGTAAGAGCAATTCAATGGAGAAAGAATATTTCAACAAATGAAGCTGGAACAAATGAATACCTATGTGCAATAAAAGGAACCTTGACCTAAACCTTACACTTTATATAAAAGTTAACACAAAATGGGTCATAGACCTAAATATAAAATCTAAACTATAAAACTTTAAGAGCAAGACAGGGAACACATTTGTGACCTTGTGTTAAGAAAAGATTGCTTAGCTATAACACCAGAAGCATAATTGTAAAATAAAACATGATAAATTTAAAACTTCTGTTCTTTGAAAGATGATAGTAAGAGAATGAAACTGCAAGCCATAGACGGCGAGAAAACATTTACAAATCACATCTCTTATAAAAGAATTATATCCAGAATATGTCTAAGAATTCTCAAAACTCAAGAAGAAAATAAACTCAACTTTTTAAAAAATGGACAAAGGATGTGAACAGACACTTCATCACAAAGATACAAAAAATGGCAAAGAAGCACATAAAAAGCTCCTTAACATCATTAGCCATCAGGTGATGCAAATCAAAGCTAAAATGAGATACCACTCAAGGTCAAATAAGTTGACCATAACAAATGCTGATGAGAATATGGATGAATTGGAACTTTCATAGTTTATTGATCGTAATATAAAATAATATCCATTCCAAAAACTGACTGGCAGTCTCTTACAAAGTTAAACACACACCTGCCATATAGCCAGCAATTCCACTCTTAGATATTTACCCTAAAAAACTAAAAACCTACTTTCACACAAGAATTTGTACATAAATTTTTATAGAAGAATTTTTCATAATTTCCAAAAACTGGGAGCAACCACATGTTCTTCAATGAGTGAATGTATAAACAAACTGACACATGCACACAGTGAATGTAAAATAAAAAGAAATGTATTATTGACACATACAATAGCATGCATGGATCTCAAAGGCATTAAACTGAGTAAAAGAAGTCAGTCTCAAAAGGTTATGTACAATTCCATTTACATGACATTCTGGAAAATACAAAACTCTAGGGCCTCTTGGTTCCACGTTTAGCACAGCCACAGCTCATGATCCCAAAGAGCCCTGTATCTGGACAATCTGACTAGGACGCTTATTCTTTGTCCATTCGCCAGTGCCCACAAGCTAAGAATGGCTCCCCCTTGTTACTTTCCTCAAGAATAGACTTGAGTATGACCTAACAGTAAGTAAAGAAGATTTGCATATAGCAGTTCGTTGATATGGATGGCAAGGTCCACATTGACATAAACCATACTGTTGGTTTAATGGAAGTCATCAACACTGACAAGACTAGAGTGAACTTCCATCTGACTATGACACCAAGAATCACATTAATGTTCCTCATATTACTCCTGAAGAGACCAAATGTAACTTGTGCAAAATGAGAAAGATCTATGAGAGCACAGTAGAAATCTATTATCTGGTAATGAATGATGCTGACACGATCCACTACCGTGATCTCATCAAGTGGAACAAATTCATTCAGATTAATTTGAGGACTGGAAAGATTACAGATTTAATCAGTTTCAACACTGGTAACCTGTGTATGGTGACTGGAGGTACTAACCAGGACAGGATTGATGTGATCACCAGAGATAAGAAAAGTGAACATATTCAGAGTGTATCTTTGATATATGGATAGATCTGGGAAGGGAAGGAGGGAAGAATCAAGGATTTCTCCAGTGTTTTATGTTCTCCTCCCTATGAGCCAGTCTTGCCCTCACTGCAGTAATTAAAAACCACAAAGGCCAAGAGGTCATGTGAAATCAATGGTCAAAACAAAGTGGTAACAATAATAAAAACTGCCTAAATATAGACATGTTGAATCACTAAGTTATACACTTGAAAATATTGTAACATTGCGCATCAACTATAAAAAGTTTTAAATTGCCATTTATAGGCTTTATTTTTAATATAAATTTTTATTTATTTAGGTTTTTATTTATTTTGTAATTTTTGTTGTTTATTGTTAACTACACTAGGCATTTTTACATTGTGTTGGCACTGATTCTCCCAATGATTATATGGTGTGTATACCAGTACAAATTAAAAACTGACATGCAGAAGAGTAGAATAGCTTGTTCCATTTCCCACAACTGACAGGTGGTAAAATAGGACTTCAAGCTCCAGATTACAGAGTTTAAAACCTGTAAATCCAGTGCATTCCACTTATTATACAACAGAATCTGCTGGGTTTTCAAATTTCTGTAACCCAGCTCACCCTTTATTCCCCCAAGTTAGTTGAGTGCCCACAATTAAGCCTCTAGTTTTTAAACTGTGCTAAAGAGAAGGGAATATCCTATTCACCCAGAAGCAACAAGGTGAAAGGGAAGACAACAGGATTTGGGTCAGACCTACCTGTTTTCAATCTTGGCTCAACCACTTAGTAGCTATATCATCTTAAACAAGTAAACTTCTCTGACTGACTCAAAATTTATTGAACATCTATTATATCCCCAAAAATGTTCTAGATTCTAATGATATATT
The DNA here is from genome assembly GCA_030068075.1 of Paguma larvata. Classification (NCBI taxonomy): domain Eukaryota; kingdom Metazoa; phylum Chordata; class Mammalia; order Carnivora; family Viverridae; genus Paguma; species Paguma larvata. Next base: position 120,903,634 of record CM057826.1, read on the forward strand.
AGTGAATAAAGCAGCAATGTTTTCTAACCTCAAGAAGCTTACAATCTAGGGGAGGGTATGGACAATAAATATAATAAACAGATAAAATATATAGTATGTCGTATGGTCATAAGCAGGAAAGGATGATGGAAAATGGAGAAGGGTTACAGTTTTTTAAAAGATAGTCAAGGAAGGCTTCTGAGAAAGTGACATTTGAGCAAAGACTTGAATAGGTTGCAAAAATTATTCATTTAGATACCTAGGAAAAGAGCATTCCAAGCAAAGAAAACAGCCAGTGCAAAAGTCTGGTCCCTGCCAAATGTGCTGAGAGAACAGCAAGGAGGTCAGAGTGGCTGGAGTGGACTGAGGGAAGGAGAGAACATAAGAAATAAAATCAGGAGGAGAATGGAGAGACTAGAAATGTATGTCCTTAAAGGGCAACATAATGACTCCACTTTTACTTTGAGTGGATAGGAAGCTGTTGGAGGGACTGAACAGGGCAATGCCATGATCTGGCTACTTTTTCTAAGCATCCTCGTAATTGAGTAAGTTTTTTGTTTGTTTGTTTGTTTGTCCTGAACAAGTGAAAGGGTGGGAGATACTAAGGTGGAGAAGACTAGATCCAGAGTTAGTTTTGTTATATTTGAAAAGGCTATTTGGCATCTAAGTGGAAATATCAATTTGGCAATTGGATAAATGAGTCAAGTTCAGGAGAAGGATGTGTTAAGGATATAACTTTTGGAATCATCAGCAAGTGATGGTGTCTAATGCTCTTATATAAGATCACTAAGGCAATGAGTGTAAATAGATTCAAAGGACCAGGCACATCTTTGGGTATTTCAAAATTAAGACATCAGGGAGATGAGAATAATTCTAGAAATAATACAAAAAGTAGTCATTCAGGAAGAAAAAACACAGAAGAGAATGTTACACTGGAAGCCAAGTGAAAAATGTGTATCAAAGAGGAGGAAGTAATCATCTATGTCAAAGCTATTGATAGGTCATACAATGTGAGGACTGAGAAGCAACCACTGGATTTGGCAACATAAAAGTCACTTGTAGAGGCAACATGGCGGAGGAGTAGGGGGCTCCAGTATTTCGCTTGCCCTTTAAAGGGGGACGACTGAAACCATTGTCTCTCTCTCAACTACAAAAATCGGGGGGAAAAGGTGCTAGAGCTGACAAGAAACTAAGGCGAACACAGACACGGCCCAACTGAACTCCCTTTTTCTGGAATAACCAGGCCGTATAAGTTCATCTAGACGACATCGATCTTTATTCCTTTTCCCTCGCACCTGTCCTTATTCTGATTTCTATCAGTCTGGATTAAACCCTTTAGTCGCTCTACCTGGGCAAAGTCCATTTCCTTCTTCTCCCTGCACCAGTCATTATTCTGTCTATATATGCTCTGCCACCAGCACACTACATACCCTGTCCTTAACGTGTAGCTGTTACTTCAGGACATTGCCCTCAGAGAGTCACTTGTTATTTTTTTCTGTTGTGAACTGCTTGTCTGGACCATTTGTCGGTACGTTTGAGTATTTCTGTGTTCTGTGTGTCTGTCAGTTTTCCTTTCCAGGGCAACTTCAAGAAACAACCCATAACACATCCAGCCAAAATGACGAGACGGAAGAATTCTCCTCAAAAGAGTCTACAAGAAGCAGTGACAGCTCAAGAATTAATGAAAAGAGATATAAGCAACATAACAGAACTTGAATATAGAATGTTAATCATAAAACTAATTGCTGGCCTTGAAAAAAGCTTAGATGAATGCAAGGGGTCCTACGAGGCAAAGTTCAAAGACCTTAAAAACGGTCAGGAAGAATTAAAGAAGACATTGGAAGAAATACAGGGGAAACTGGAAGCAACCACAGCACGGATTGAAGAGGTAGAGGAAAGAGTTAGTGCATTAGAAGACAAAATCATTGAAAAAGAGGAAGCAGATAAAAAGAGAGAGAAGCTGATCCAGGAACAGGAAAGGAGAATTCGAGAGCTGAGCGATGCAGTCAAAAGAAACAATATCCGTATCATAGGAGTTCCAGAGGAAGAAGAGAGAGAGAAAGGAGTCGAAGGGGTTCTGGAACAAATCATTGCTGAGAACTTCCTCAACATGAGAAAGGAAACGGGCATGGAAATCCAAGAGGCACAGAGAACTCCCCTCAGACGTAACTTGAATAGACCTTCTGCACGGCACATCATAGTGAAGCTGGCAAAATACAAAGATAGGGAGAGAATCCTGAAAGCAGCTAGGGACAAAAGAACCCTAACATACAAAGGGAGACCTATAAGGGTAGTAGCAGACTTATCTACGGAAACTTGGCAAGCCAGAAAGGAATGGCAGGACATCTTCAATGTGATGAGCAAGAAGGACATGCAACCAAGAATTCTGTATCCGGCTAGCCTGTCATTCAGAATAGAAGGAGAGATCAAGGTTTTTCCCAACAAACAAAAACTGAAAGAATTTATCACAAATAAGCCAGCACTGCAAGAGATCCTGAGGGGCATTCTATGAAAACAAGGAGGCAAAGAATACAAACTACCAGACACAGCCTTACAAACATGAAACTTACAGATAATACAGTGACTGTAAGCCCATATTTTTCAATATTAACACTGAATGTAAATGGACTAAATGCGCCAATCAAAAGACAAAGGATAACAGAATGGATTAAAAAACAAGACCCATCTATTTGCTGTCTTCAAGAAACTCATCTTAAACCTGAAGACACCTTCAGATTGAAAGTGAGGGGATGGAGAACTATCTACCATGCTACTGGAAGTCAGAAGAAAGCCGGAGTAGCCACACTTATATCAGACAAATTAGACTTTAAAATGAACGATGTAATAAGAGATGAGGAAGGACATTATATAATAGTCTCAGGGACCATCCAGCAGGAAGAGCTAACAATTGTAAATATCTACGCACCGAATTCAGGGGCACCCAAATTTGTAAAACAACTAATTACAAACATTAGCAACCTCATCGATAAAAATGTCCTAATAGTAGGGGATCTCAACACTCCACTCTCAGCATTGGATAGATCAACAAAACAGAAAATCTCCGCAGAAACAATAGCCCTGAATGACACATTAGGACAGATGGGCCTCACAGACATCTTTAGGGTCCTTCATCCAGAAGCAAAGGAATTTACATTCTTCTCATCTGCACACGGTACATTTTCCAAGATAGACCACATTCTGGGGCACAGGGAAGCTCTGAATAAATATAAAAGAATTGAGATCATACCGTGTACAGTGTCAGACCACAATGCTCTGAAACTTGAAATCAACCACAGGAGAAAGCCTGGAAAATATCCAAGAACATGGCGGCTAAGAAATAACCTACTAAAAGATGACTGGGTCAACCAAGCCATCAGAGAAGAAATTAAAAAATACATGGAAACAAATGAAAATGAAAATACAACAATCCAAACGCTCTGGGATGCAGCAAAGGCAGTCCTGAGAGGGAAATATATTGCAATCCAGGCCCATCTCAAGAAACAAGAAAAATCAATAACACAAATTCTAACAGCACGCCTAAAGGAACTAGAAGCAGATCAACTAAAACAACCCAAGCCCAGCAGAAAGAGAGAAATAACAAAGATCAGAGCTCAAATTAACCATATGGAGACAGAAAAGGTAGTGGAACAGATCAATGAAACCAAAAGCTGATTCTTTGAAAAAATAAACAAAATAGACAAACCTCTAGCCAGGCTTCTCAAAAAGAAAAGAGAGAGAACTCAAATAAATAAAATCGTGAATGAAAAGGGAGAAATTACAACCAATCCCTCAGAGATACAAGCAATCATCAGAGAATACTATGAAAAATTATATGCCACCAAACTTGGCAATCTGGAAGAAATGGACAGCTTCCTAAATAGCCACACGCTACCAAAACTCAAACGGGAAGAAATAGAAAATTTGAACAGACCCATAACTAGTGAAGAAATAGAATCAGTTATTAAAAACCTCCCAGCAAATAAAAGCCCTGGACCAGATGGCTTTCCTGCGGAATTTTACCAGACATTTAAAACAGAGTTAATTCCTATCCTCCTCAAGCTGTTCCAAAAAATTGAAACGGAAGGAAAACTCCCCGACTCATTCTATGAAGCCAGCATCACTTTGATTCCCAAACCAGATAGAGACCCAGCAAAGAAAGAAAATTACAGGCCAATATCCCTGATGAATATGGATGCAAAAATTCTCAACAAGATACTAGCAAATCGAATCCAACAGCATATAAAGAGAATTATCCACCATGATCAAGTAGGATTCATCCCTGGGTTGCAGGGCTGGTTCAATATTCGCAAATCAATCAACGTGATACATCACATCAACAAAAGAAAAGATAAGAACCATATGATCCTGTCAATAGATGCAGAAAAAGCATTTGACAAAATACAGCATCCTTTCTTAATAAAAACTCTCGAGAAAGTCGGGATAGAAGGAACATACTTAAACATCATAAAAGCCATATATGAAAAACCCACAGCTAATATCATCCTCAATGGGGAAAAATTGAAAGCCTTCCCCCTGAGATCAGGAACACGACAGGGGTGTCCACTCTCGCCACTGCTATTTAACATAGTGCTGGAAGTCTTAGCATCAGCAATCAGACAACAAAACAAAATAAAAGGCATCAAGATTGGCAAGGAGGAAGTCAAACTTTCACTTTTTGCAGATGACATGATACTTTACATGGAAAACCCGACAGAATCCACCAAAAGCCTACTAGAACTGATTCATGATTTCAGCAAAGTTGCAGGATACAAAATCAATGTACAGAAATCGGTGGCATTTCTATACACCAACAATGAAGCAGCAGAAAGAGAAATAAAGAAGCTAATCCCTTTCACAATTGCACCAAAAACCATAAAATACTTAGGAATAAACCTAACCAAAGATGTGAAAGACCTCTACACTGAAAACTATAAAAAACTTATGAAGGAAATTGAGGAAGACACAAGGAAATGGAAAAACATCCCATGCTCATGGATTGGAAGAATAAATATCGTCAAAATGGCAATACTACCCAAAGCAATCTACACATTCAATGCAATCCCAATCAAAATTGCACCAGCATTCTTCTCAAAGCTAGAGCAAACAATCCTAAAATTTGTATGGAACCACAAAAGACCTCGAATAGCCAAAATAATACTGAAGAATAAAACCAAGGCGGGAGGCATCACAATCCCAGACTTTAACCTCTACTACAAAGCGGTGGTCATCAAGACTGTATGGTATTGGCACAAAAACAGACGCATAGACCAATGGAATAGAATAGAAAACTCAGAAATGGACCCGCAAGTATATGGCCAACTAATCTTTGACAAAGCGGGAAAATGTATCCAATGGAAAAAAGACAGCCTTTTTAACAAATGGTGCTGGGAGAATTGGACAGCAACATGCAAAAGAATGAAACTAGACCACTTTCTTACACCACTCACAAAAATAAATTCTAAATGGATAAAAGATCTGAATGTGAGGCAGGAAACCGTCAAAATCCTAGAGGAGAAAACAGGAAAAAGCCTCTTTGACCTAAGACGCACCAATTTCTTACTCGACACGTCTCCAAAGGCAAGAGAATTAAAAGCAAAGATGAACTATTGGGACCTCATCAAGATAAAAAGCTTCTGCACGGCAAAAGAAACAACCAACAAAACGAATAGGCAACCAACGGAATGGGAAAAGATCATCGCAAATGACATATCGGATAAAGGACTAATATCTAAAATTTATAAAGAACTTACCAAACTCCAAACCCGAAAAACAAACAACCCAGTGAAGAAATGGGCGGAAGATATGAATAGACACTTCTCCAAAGGGGACATTCAGATGGCCAACAGACACATGAAACGATGCTCAATGTCACTCAGCATCAGGGAAATACAAATCAAAACTACACTGAGATACCACCTCACACCAGTCAGAGTGGCTAAAATGAACAAATCAGGAAACTATAGATGCTGGCGAGGATGTGGAGAAGTAGGCACCCTCCTACACTGTTGGTGGGAATGCAAACTGGTGCAGCCACTCTGGAAAACGGTGTGGAGGTTCCTCAAAAAAATGAAAATAGAGCTACCCTATGACCCAGCAATAGCCCTGCTAGGAATCTACCCAAGAGACACAGGAATGCTGATGCATAGGAGCACGTGTACCCCAATGTTCATAGCAGCACTTTCGACAATAGCCAAATCATGGAAAGAGACCAAGTGCCCATCAACTGACGAATGGATAAAGAAGTTATGGTACTTATATACAATGGACTACTACGTGGCAATGAGAAAAAATGAAATCTGGCCATGTGTAGCAAGATGGATGGAACTGGAGGGTATTATGTTAAGTGAAATAAGTCAGTCAGAAAAAGACAGATACCATATGTTTCCACGAATAGGTGGACTTTGTGAAACTAAGCAAAAACCAGGGGGAGGGGAAGAGGGGAAAGAAAAAAAAGACACAGAGAGGGAGGGAGATAAAACATAAGAGACTCTCAAAGACTAAGAAAAAACTGAGGGTAAGGGGGATGAGGGAGGGGGGAGAGGGGGTGATGGGCATTAAAAAGGGCACATGTTGGGATGAACACTGGGTGTTATATGTAAACCAATTTGAAAATAAACTATTATAACAAAAAAAATAAAAAATAAAAAAAAAAAAAAGTCACTTGTGACCTTGATAAAAACAATCTCAGTGGAGAAAGTGGATGTGGGTGTGAAAGTCTTATTGAATGGAATAAGAAAGAATGCCTGGAGGGCATTTGGAAACAATGAGCGTAGACAACTCTATTGAGAGTTTCACTATAAAATAGAAAAGAAAATTGTAGTGGTAACTGGAGAGGAAAGTGGGGTCAAAAGAAAATTCTTTTTTAAGATGAGATAATAGCAACACGTTTCTATACTGAGCCAGTAGGGAAGGGAGAAATTGACAACACAGGAGAAAGAAAAGAAGATTGCAGGAGTAGGTATAAGGGGCTGACACCCTGCACCAAAGTGGATGAGCTGGCCTTAGTCAGGAGCAAGAGCACTTCATCCACAGCAAGAAGAGGAAAAACAGTCCATGAGTGTAGATCCATGAAGGTAGAATATGTGATGGTGTCCGCATGTGGTGCTTCTCTTCTGGTAACTTCTATTTTCTAAACAAAACAGGAAACAGGGCCCTTATTTGAGAGTTAGGAAGAAGTGGTGAGGTGTCAGAAGACTGAGGAAAGGGGAACGTAAGAAATACTTGTTAGAAGAGAAGAATAAACTGCCCAGAGGCATTAAGTACTACCTGAGGTTGGAAGTAGTCTATAGCATGTGTGATTAGTGAGTGCAGTTGTGTGTTCGCCAGTCACATTTACTATTCAGAGGTAGGAACGGGGCAGTGGAGAGTTGGACTCAAGACAGGCCTTTGTCCAATGAGAAGGATGAAATAAGAGGAGGACAAGAAAGCTGACGATATGTACAAGGATGATTTTAACAGATGCCCATGAAATATAAGCACTGCAAGGAGGGAGGCAGACATCTAAAGGGAATGAAAACCAGTGAAAGGGAGGTATAATCAATGGCTTGTAGGCATGGTAAAATCAAAGGATTGCTGGGGTTGTCGTCCCAGAGGGAATGAGCTTCACATAGAGGAGGCAGGGGTCAGAAATGGGGAGACTTGAAGGTGGAGTCGTGAAGGAGCTGTGGGGAATAATTAAGAGAATGAATGGCTGGGTTAAGAGTTAAGGAAAGGTGCTGGGGTCACTAGGAAAGATACTATCCAGGAAATGAGAGAGCCAAGTAATGGGAGGGCCATCTTTCTGGATATTGGAACCACCAAGAATAACAACAGCAGTAATGTTGGGAGGAGGCAGTGAGACAGGAGCTAAAATATTCAAGGAAGGTAAGAGTGATCCAGAGATGAGTAAGTTACTAATAAAAGGGAAAGTGGATTCGGCCTGTTAGTTTCTCTCTCTGGGTCTCAGTTTCCTCTTTTTAAAGTTGGAAACGCTGATACTCCTTCCATCATGACACTTTTATAAGGATTAAGTGAGATGCTGTAAGCAGAACATCTGTCACCCACTGGGACTTGTTAATGTGTAGAAAATTAAAATATTTTTAAAAGGGCACCTGTGAAGTCCTGGGTGTGTGTCTCATCTACCCTCAACTAAAGTTGGAGAGTAACCTGGAAGGCTCACTGAGCTCAGTGTTGGCCCAGTAATTACATTCATCATAATTCCCCAGAGATGTTCACCTATAGTTCTGATAACATAGTTCACCTCTGATAAGTCTGGGCCTGGCCATAACCATCTCCCACCATCTCCAGCTGTGTCTACCCATGTCATCTCTGCCTTCCTGGCAGGCCCAGGTTCTCTCTGACTCTTCCAGCCATCTGCAGACACCGGGTTTGTTGCCTTCTAGTCTCAGGGTCCAATGCAGGAGGTAAAAAGCAGACTACATGCTTTGGCTGCTGTGTCTGGTGTGTCTCCCCTTTTTATGGCCAGGATATCTGAAAGAACCCAGAGATGTAAAAATTTCAAATAAAATGGTACACTGTACTCTGAACTGCACTGAGCCCAGAAATATGCAGAGGCTCTGGGGCAGTACAGCCTGGCGTTCCTAGCATGGGGAGCTCGGCTTACGGGCTCGGTCAAGCCCTTTCCACTTCTTTTCTGTATCTATCCAGCTCTAGGCAGGAGTTTCTATCAAGAAGATGAGGTCATATCCAACTAATGGGGAAGTGTCTATCTTACCAGAAAAAGGCAATAGTAGTCAGAGACTCCTTCTTTTCAAGAAAGAGACAATAACAGTGATGGAGTGGGAGCCAGAGACTTAGGGAACCTGACTGTGAGAGCAGGACTGCCAGGGTTGAATAGGTCCCTTTTGCTGAGCCCCGTCCCTGGAGTTTCCCACCTCTGGCTCATCACGGCTCTCAGAATATCCTAGCTGGAATAAGCTCTGAGCAAGTTTTACTTAGTATTGCTGTTATGCAATCCAGAGAGGGGATCCCTAGGCTCCTCTACCCACACACTACTCAGAGACCACATTTGCCTTGTTTGTTGCCAAGTTTTCATTGCCTGGTACATGGTAGTCCCTGAGTTGTAAGAGAAGGAAGGAAGGGATGGAGGGAGGGAGGGAGGGATGTTAAGGATGGAGGCACACAGAACACAGCTCTTCATAACACTACCCAGCTCTGTGCCAGATACCAAAACCTAGAATACTCCTAGTATATTCTCTGAATTTCTCTCCATAACAATCTGCCTGAGCTGAGCAGTCATTTTCCTACCCAGAATTCCCTTCGTCTCTTTAAATTACACATAAAAATGAAGGGTGTCCACTCGTGTCAGAAAACATTTTCTTGATCCTTCTCCTGGCAAACAAACATTTACTGCCTTCTTCCTGTAATGCACAGTGACATTTTGACACAGCAGTGCTGGAAGGAGACAAGAATCATTAATTCAGAAAAATGGCTAAGCTTCTACAGTTTGCCAGACTCCCACCTATTTACTCAGGAATCCAAATTCTGGAAAAGCAAATCTGCATTCCCGTTTACCAACTACTATTGACCAGTCTGGACTGTTGACATTGATTAACACTGAAAGTGACATTTGGCTCTAGTGTCCTCTCTGAATAGACTTGTTTCAACTAACAAATGAACAAGGAAACCTATAGAGGAAAATATTTTTGGAGAGTAGTGATATGAAAGTGACAACATTTTTTCATCTGACATTATGTGGAATTAAAGCAATCTGCTTTGGGGAGAGCTACGTTGGCATATCACTAGGAAAGAAACTGCAGTCTCTCAAAGAGAATGCTGAAAGGTATACCCAGGGAAGAATGCAGGGAACTTCAGAGGCAATTCATTAAAAAAAAAAAGGTCAAGCTCTAAAAATGTTTATTCAACAGGCAAGTAATTTAAGGAGCCACATTTGCCATACAAAAGGATTTGTGGTAAGAAAGGGTCCTGTTAGATTTAAATTACATTTGATTTTTAAATTTATAATTTACTAGCAGATTTTCCAGCACATAAAAAGAAAACACGCATGTGTACGTTTTTTTCCAATTTTAGCCTATCAGCCATATCTTTCCCATAAACTTCCTGTGTAGAACAGTTACTACTATACACTGGTGGTAAATGAGTGAAGTGTTATTTCCAGCCTTAAAAGTTCATTTATCACCTCTGTCTCAGCACTGAGCACAAAGACCTGCTGCTTGGAAAGAGCCCAGGATGGGCTTCAGCAGCCATCAGAATCACTTAGAGAACAAGGTTAAAAGACAGATTCCTGGGCCTCTTCCCCACGAATTCTGACTCAGTCAGTCTATGACAGGACCTGAAAATCTGCAGTTTTAGCATGCACCCGAGGTGACTCAGACACAGGTGGTCCATGCAGCACACTCTGACAAATCCCAGCTTAGAGAAGGGGTCCTCTGGGTTGCTGTGCCTTCAGGATACAGCACACCCTGGGTCCAGTGCTCTCTGTAACCTCACCTGGGTGGACATTGCTATGCTGGGCAGGCCGATCTATGGGGCTCAGTGTGACACCTGATTTCTCTTTATTCTGTTAGAATGATTACAGGAAGTTATCTATGCAATGCAAGGATTTTGTGGTGGGCGTGCTGGACCTATGCCGAGACACAGAAGAGGTGGAAGCAATTTTAAATGGTGATGTGAACTTCCAAGTCTGGTCTGACCACCACCGTCCAAGTCTGAGCCGGATCAAACTCGCCATTAAATACGAAGTCAAGAAGGTAAGCGACCCAACCTCTCCAGGCCTTCCCGCCTCGCAGGGTGGTTGGCCTAGCTTTGTACTCATGTATATTTTATGTTCCCACAAGGTGACCATGAAAACACCCAGCACCTGACTTCTCTCTAGACAGAAAACTGCCTGCCTTGCCTGACTGCTCAGAGCCCCTCTCAGCACCCCATTCCTTCACTCCCTGAGAGAGAGATAGCATGACTATAATTCCATGAACAGGATCTGAGCCTGGAAAACAAGAGATTTTCAGCCTCCAAACTACTGGCAGGGACAATGTGACATCACATCAGCAAGAAGGTCAACTCCCAAGTTTTCATGAGAAACTTATTACTCCGGTCTATCGATAGCATTGACTGAGCTTTCTCCGCGTGCCTGGGGACTTATTGAGTAGAAAATTTGAGTGTGGAGGCTTCATGGGATCCATGGTTCTGGGAGCCTCAAAGGAATTTCACTCTAAAGGCTTGTAACAGTACTTAGTAGGAAGCTCACGTAGACTTTCACAGGAGTAATACTTGTCCCACATCCTCAGTTAACCTCAAGGCATCTTTAATGGCCAGAGGCACCCTGTAGCCCTCAGACCCACAGTGGGTGTGAAGTCCTAAGCAGCAAAACTCAATTACGTTTCCACTCTAGATGTACCCTGGGTTCTTTAGAATCTGCTCTTATGTTAGATGATGCCATCCGTCTTAATGAAAACTGCAGAGCTCCAAAGATCCATGTGTTTAAATATCTGCTTTCCACATAAGCAAAATGGGTGACCAATCTTTAAGCGTTTTTATTTTTTTTCCAACTACTTCAATACTAGGTCAATACTTGCGGTAGTTTCAATGCCCCCAAACTGACCTCTGGGCACTTCTCCTCTTGCTTGGTTATCTTAATTTCTGTGGAGTGAATCATCCTTCAATGAATCATGTATATCTGTGGGATTCATCTAATGAGAGCTTCCAAGTTTGAAAAACAAATTCCTGCCTTTTTACTTTTAATAATAATAATAAATAGCTTTTTAAAAAGACTCTGAATCCCAAAGTTAAACTAAATAAATCATGGGAAAGGTGACCTTTGAATACTATTCAAAATAGAGGGGTGTGAAAAGAGAGGGACAGAGCTACAGCTTCAAGTAAAACCCTGTTTTCTTAGCTCACAAAAACTCATTTTTCTGCCAACCCCAAGAGCTCACTGAGGCTTTTCGTCAGAACACAGCAATCCAGAAGCCGCTGAGATATCCATGGCCTTGGAGTTCACACGAACCCTGCTATAGTGACTGCTTAGCAGTGGTAAAGATGAGCTAGAGTTTCCAGAACCCCAAGCATTTCCTTCCTCCCCTAAGCCACCATGTCTGGCTGCCTCCCAGCACAGGGAAGGACCACATGGTGGAGGCAAAGATGTCTGTTAAAACCCAAAAAACAGGAGATATCTGGCATCTGCAAAGTGACATTGACAGTTTTGGCTATTCAAAAGCAATTCCAACAGCCCGCGAAATGCAAGCATTCATCATTTCTCTGAAACATAAATCCAAAACTCTTAGCAACACTCTCATTGAGGGTAGATCAGTAGCTAGTCCAGAAGTCTGGCCACCACCCCTTGTTGTCACCTACCAAGTACAAAACAGCCCTGGTGATGAATGAGAAGAAAAAGTGAAGCACTCCATAAACATGCTAGTTTGGGGCAGAATAAAAAGGCTTTATGAGGCAAATTATTTAGTGGTATTTGTCAATTAGAGAAATCATAAAGGTCTTAGGAAATATCCATCATGAATGTTGAATGTCTGTGCCAATCCATAGGTAGGAAGATGATAAACAACCTGCATAAAAAGTGAGCCCTGCTCACTTCGAAGACCTACAATGGGTATAAATTCTCTCAGACCATGTATGCCATTATGCAACAGCAGACAGACTCAGAGCTTTCCTTGACGTTAATTCACCATGAATTACCAGTGAAAATACCGAATATTAAAAAGGTGTATTAATATTATAATGAGATTTCATTTTGAATTTATGAACTTTAGCATGTTTGCATGGGCACAATCTAACCTGGGGTCTTTGAGTTATGAAATGACTAGCACTAAGGCCTATTTATAAATACACTATCTTTTACACCTGATATATAAGTTAGTTTTAAGGATGGAATAAAAACCATAAAAAATTCCTAAGTCTTTGCCTACATGATATCAAATCAAACCATTAATTCAATAATTGAAGCAAACTAGTTGTTCTTGGCAGTTTCGTGGGCTGCTAATAACTATGACCTTAAAAAAAAATTCTGTGTTCAAATAAATTTGGAGATCTTGAGTAAAGTAGAGTTAAACAGATTTCTTTGCTTAAAGACATTACAGAACTTTTAATATGCATGTCTACTCTAATTAAAAGAAGAGTGCAATATGTACTTGACCACAGAACTCTATTTCTCATGGAACATCTGGTGAAACTAGTTTTCCATGTAATAGTCTTTGGGAAACTTTAATATGGAACATCAGCCTACATTGTCTATGAAATGCATAGATTCAAATCTAGTGGCTAGTAATGAGCCCTGGATCACATCCTTCACTTGAATGTCTGCCTCTCTTCAGGCAACATACTAATGTCTAGTCTTCTGGCTGGCTCAATCATAATGTCAGCCTCCATCAGAAAAAGACAGTTATTCCACCAATGCTAAAGTCAAAGAAGTGGATGTCAGGAAACCAGATATTTAGCATGATTCTTTCACTTCAAATCTTTGAAGTTCTCTGGGTCTCATTCCCCATCTGCAAAATGCGAATATAAGTTTTTGCTTCAGAGTTTCCTGTGAACTTTCAAAAGAATTGATATGAGAAGAAATGCTCTGGAAACTGTAAAGTTCTCTGGAGTTCCATAGGGGAGCATCATTGCTGTTACTCAATGGTGTCCTCCTTCCTTGGAACTAGATGATATTTCTATTTCCAAAGACATCCCTATCTTGTCCTTTGCCTTATCCCTAGAAAATGCAAGAAACTTACTTTTTGGTAAGGACATTGTCATTATAGCCTAAAATTCCTCCAGAAAAGACAAAAGGTCTTGTAGAGGATATGGTTGTCCTTCATGACTTTTGCCTGAAAAGGGTAACAGCCTCCGCAAAAATCCAGGCAGATATGTCATCTGAAATGTTAACAATTGTTTCTGGAAAACAGTGTTGGAGAAGTGGCTAAGAAGATGCCCTTTGAGCACCTGGGTGGCTCAACTGGTTAAGCGTATGACTCTTGATTTTGGCTCAGGTCACGATCTCCTGGTTTATAAGTTTGAGCCCAGTGTCAGACTCTGCACTGACCCATGGACCCTGCTTGGGATTCTCTCTCTCTCCATGTCTCTGCTACTCCCATGCTGCCATGCACATGCACACTCTCTCTCTCTCTCAAAACAAATAAACATTAAAAAAAAAAAGGAAGAAGAAGAAGATGATGCCGTTGGAGGTTAATCCTGGTCCAACCACTTATTAATGGAGTCACTTAAGCCAAGTCACTTAGCCTCTCTATGTCTGACATGTCTTATCTATAAACTTTGGATAATAATACCTACTTCATAATAGGATTATGACAGAATCAAATGGGAATTAAGTGCACCTCAAACAGCCTCAGGCCCATCAGGCTAGAAGTATAAATAAAGCAATATAATACACAGTGCACTGGCCTAGAGTCAATGTTCGCATTACTTAACACATTTCTGTCACGCATTCCAGTCCATTCCAGTCTTTTCAGACTACAGTACCTTCAGAAGCCAAGCTTGCCTAATGAAGAAGGCAAAGATGCTTTTTTTCCCCCATGCTTAGTCACACGTAAGCTCAGAATCAAGTCCTCTTATGCCTCATGGATAAAGAAAACAATCCCTTGAAGGGTGTCTGGGTGGCTCAGTCGATTTTTGGCCTACAGCCCACCTTGGTCTTCTCCTTTAGGGCCAATGTGACTAACAGACATCTTGCTGTTTTCTCTATCTCTATGTCTGTCCCCTTTGAACCATGCCTAATATCTGTCTTAATTAAAAGCACTCTTCTCCCTCTGCATATCAGCTCCAAATAAATGCTTAGGAGACTTCCAGCTCTACCAATAGGGAAAATCTAACCAGTCTAGAAATCCATTTAGGCTCAGGTGGACCCAGGCTGCACCCATAAGGGGAGCCCAGTGTCTGGCACATGGTCATTGTTGAGTGGCTGGTCACAGAGATCAAGACACAGTCCTTACTGCTGTATTCAACTTGTCTAACTGAAGACACTCATATGGGCCCTTCACTCCCATCTTTCCCTCTCTCCTCTTTATTACTTCTTTATCTCCAGGCTCACAGGGATGCTACTTTCCTTCTCCTCTATCATCCCTTCCTTCTTCCTGACTCCAGGTCTGCCTTAATGAGGATCATATGAATATCCTATTTGCTGTAAGAACTTTGTAGACATGTGTCCTCCAAGCTCAAATGCCACAGGAGAGTGGGACAGAGAGACCCAGAAGGTCCTGTTTACATGACAGAAGTCTTAACTTCACCTTATAGAGGAGATAGAGGTCCCACTGGACATAACAAAGCAAAGATCTACTACCAAGAAATAAAAAAAAAAAAGGAGAACACATGAATACAAATTGTTTCAGCCACTGCCTATGAGATCTACAACCTGCTGGGCATCCTAAGGTGGGTACAACAGTCCTACCCTTAAAGAGCCATCAGGTGGTGGGGAAGGTGGGGACAGAGATGCTATGACCAAGGCAGCAGTAGCCTCTGCACTTCACTATCTGAGCAAAGTAGAATTCACATCAGTCACCTCTTTCAGACTTGCAGGTGGCTCTGGCTCTAGCATCATGACTTGTGGCTTGGTTTGTGGGACTCAAGAATGGCACTGGCCATCTTTCCTTCAAACTCATGAGACTCCTAAAGGAGCAGTTCCATTTTGCCTAGACTTCCAGACTCTGAAATTTCAGAGGTGCCCTTTCCTGACTCTGCCAAGCTCCTGAGTGATTCCTGGCTCAGAAAGCTCATCTCACATGAAATAAAGCCCTGGGACAGGACCATGGGAAGCAGAAGGAATGAAGGTGGGGGCTGGGGTGGGGGGAGGGGTTCTCATTAGCCCTACTAAGACAGTTCCCTTTTTCTCCACACTACTGTACTAAGGAAACAATATCCCCTGTGATTTTCATTCATTTCTTTAGACATCATTTAACAAACATTTGCTGTGTCTATGACACCACCAACTCTGTGCTGAGCACTGGGGAGACTGAGAAGACAAAGACAGAGACCTCACTCTATGAAGGGTTCATAGAGCAAAGGAGAGAGAAGTATGAATGATAGTTATAATCCTGTCTGAGCAGGACAGACAGAAATGGGAAGGGTAGCATGGAGGCCAGAGGAAGCAGTGACCAGCTCGGTCATGACCCCAAGAAAAGTATCCCATAAGTGGAAATGCTTGAGATGGGACTAACAGGATGACAGGTCTTGGATGAGATGTCAATTTTCAATTTAGCAGAGAGGTGAGGGAGGACAATTTAGGCAGAGGGAGGTAAAAGTTGAAAAGTCACAGATACCTGAGGGAGAGTGGCACGTTTGGGGATATGTTTAGAGGGGGGACAACTGCTTCCCAATGGCTATATCACTGTGGCAACGGAGCAGACTGAAAAGCTTGTCAAAACCAAACCCTTGAGGGAATTTCATTACACAGCCACTTGAACTTTATCCTGGCAGCACTATTCCAGGGAAATATTCTATTTTCTGCTCTCTGACATGTAGGCACTAGCTTCTTATGGCTAGCCAGCACTTGAAATGTGGCTAATGTACTTATGAAACGCAATTCTTAATAATGTTTAAGTTAATGAACTTAAATATCAAAGCCACATGTGGGGAGCAGGTACCAAAATGGACAATATGGGTGGATATCCTCCCTCATGCCTTCAACAAGCTTTAAGTGAGTGACTACAGAGCATGCTGTGCTAATCACCAGGGACATGGTGGTAAATACAAATGACACGACATCAGCCATCATGGGATAGACAGGTATTAATCAAAACATCACACCAATGAACTGTCATGTTGCAACTGAAGTAACTATTATAAAAGAGAAGACTATGGTATTATAACTTCTAAAGCTAAATGTGACCTAATCAGGGAGGTCAGTGAAGGTTTCTCTGGGGAAGTCATATCTGCTCTGAGAGCTAAAGAATAAAAAGTTAACGAGACTTTGGGAGGACATTTCTGAAGGACAGAACATGCTCAAAGCATAGTTGAAGGTCCTGTGGTGAGAAAAAAAGACAGCATATAAAAGAAACTGGAAGGTAGATGTGGCTGAGTTGGAAGGTGTTGGAAAGAGCAGGGTGTGGGATGAGTGTAAAGACGTGGCCAGGGCCTGGACCTTGCAGAGGCTCCTAGACCATGCTAAAGGATGTTGTTCTCAATAATTTCTAAGAATGATAGGAAGCCATTGGAGAACTTTACTCAGAAGTGATTGTAAAGATGACGAAAGATGCAGAAACGGCTTTTCCTCTGAGAAAGGCTGGCAGGCAAACAAGGCAGGTATGGATGCACCATACTCTTGGGCAAAAGAGACAGGATATTAATCAGGACAGGCATCATTATCCTGTGTTGACAAGCAAAGCCGAAGTTGTAGTAGCTTTTAACAAAAGATGGCTTATTTATTGCTCATTCTACTTCCATCTTGGAACAGATTTCACTCAGGAATGCAGGCTGATAGGAACAGCTACCCCCTCCAGTGTTCCCACCCTGGCAAAGGGAAGTCCGGCACTGGAGAGTCCCACACCAGCAAGTAAAAGCTTCCACCAAGATGTAACTCACATTGTCTCCACCGACAGCTCGCTGTAAACAGTTAGCCACATAGCCCACCAGCACCATGAGAGGAGCCAGGAAGTATAACCCTGCCATAAATTTTGAAAGGATAGAAAAATGAAGCTATTCCGCAGATAGCAGTAATGACTAAGGACAAAAGTTGAAGGAATTCATACTAATGGCCTCAACTTCTCTATAAATAAGAAGCAGAATCACCCTCTGAGGTAGAAGGCAGCCTCAAAAAAGTGAGAAAAAAAAAAAGTTGAGGAAAAATTCCTTGGGAGATGGAAGAGACAGTAGGACTAATAGCCCAGCCAAGACTGGAGAGATTGTAAATTCTCTGCCAATAGCCTGTGTTCTTAATAAAAATAGAAAATATCTACAAAAAAAATGGTAACAGGTCAAGTCAATGTCCTCCATGAACCTCGATTCAATGTTGTCAACTTCATTTCAAGATTCTTCATAGACATGGGGCCCTGAAGTCCACAAAATGTGCCCACAGTTTTCTCCTCAGAGAATAATGCCAAGGAGCAAGGGGCAAGCTGGGGGGCAGAGGGCCAACTGTACCCATATCACTGCTCTGCCTAAAGCTGGGCCAGGGCCCTAACCCCGGCAGAAGTCTCTTTTTTTCTTCCAAAAATCACCACCTTGTGCACATTTTACAGTCATTCTATAAATGGGCCCATTTTCCTACCTGGAAAAACTTCCAGGAGAAGAAAACATAATGTGTTATGGTTTCGAGTCTGCCTCTCAAGTTCTCTGCTGACTAAGTATGTGGCTTTAGTTAAGTGACCTAGCCTGCGAGCCTGCAGCAGCCTCCCAGATAAGGCAGCCCTTGATGCTCAAGAGTCCCCTGACCTGAATCTGCACTAATAGAGACAGTGAGGTCCAGCAGTAGAAGCACGAATGACTGATACCCCTCACCCAAGTGTAGTGACCATGGGGAGGGATGCTAGAGAGAGGGAAGATGACCTCTGCTGGGGTTCTGTTTCATTTCCTCTGTCTGCACAGAGTACAGGGACAGTGAGCAAAGGGGACCTGGGGACACCAGAGCTTTCTAGAGGACGTCTGAGAGTCCATTCAGACACTCACATGCTCTAAGCAGACATTCTCCCACTGTGTTTTCCTGCTGAGGCATCGTTTTACCAGATGCTCAGAGTTAAGAAGATCAGAGTTGTCACAAACACAGTCTGGCTGGTCAGGCACTACCCCAAACTTCACCACAGGGTGCCCGGTAGCTGCCAAACACTGTTAGAACCCATTGGTGTCAAAAGCATCAATCTGCATCCTATTTGGGGATTCCTCTCAGTACTTTTGTAGCCCTAGCCTGACCACATGGCACAAAAATTATCAATGTCCATTAATCTGTCAGCTCAGAGGGGCTATTGTTTGCACAGATTAAAGGAAGTTTGTTTTTCTCCAGCAGTGAATCTTAAGAAGGACTAATCCAAGTATGCATGTACCCCTTTTCTGCCTGGCAAAACTCTCAGAAGAAAAACTGAACAGTACACTGCTGCATCTGGATGCCTGACTGTGAATGTTCAAGTCCTAAGTCCTTCCTTTATTAGATATGCGGCTTCAGACAACATATTTTATCCATGGGCCTCAGCTTCCTTTTCTCTATAAGGAAAGCAAATAATACCTAATAAACGATAATCAATGTTCATTAACACACATAATGCAGCTAGAAGATGATAAGTGCATAATAAATGTTAGCTAATGGAAGCTATTGGCCATGCTGGTTTTACAAGTAAAACTACATTTAAGTCTAAACCAGTGTTTCTCAAACTCAGTACTATTGACATTATGAGCCAGTTTTTTGTTTTTGTTTTTTGTTTGTTTGGTTTTGCCTGGGGGCACCATCCTGTGCATTACAGGACAGGCAGCAATGTCCCTGGCCTCCACCCACTAGATGCCACTGGCATTCTTCCCCCATGTTATGTCAACCAAGAAAGCTCCAGATAGTCTCTAAAGTCCCTGGGGAAAAGGGTGGGAACAACATCATTCCACCTTGAGAATCTCTTAGATGGTTTTCAGAATCTAGGCCACAATCCCCTAACCACAAACCCTGGGAGCAGGGTTTACAGTTCTCCAAGGATGTAATGCATCTCTCCAGACCAAATCCAAGGTTAAATCAAACTCAAACTTACTGTATCTCTCTAGAACTAAATTCTCAAACTTAGCCACACCATGAAACCACCTGAGAGCTTTATTTGAAAATACCAATGTCGGTGCCCCACCCACAGAGTCTCTAATCCAATTTTTCTAAGTAGAAGCCCAGGGGATGTGTTTTTTAAAGGCTCTCATGATTCTAAATTTTGGAAAGACTGAGCTTCTGCAAAGTGGGACCTCTCCTCATTCATCTTGGTCTGTGGACAGTACTCACCAGGTACATAATGTACAGGCTCCGTGCTGAGTAAATGAATAGATGCACAAAGTGGAAAGTCATAGGCTTTAATCCTCCAACTAACTATAATTCCCCTTGTGTTTAAAAGGCCCTATAATATTCAGATGATGTTTCAGGCTGGTCTCAAAGTATGAGGCCACCACCTCCACTTTCTCCATTAATGACATGTGTCCTCTGGGGTTGGAAATCTGCAAAAGAACTCTTACTATCTGAAGAAACCCTAACACTAACACATGCCTGGCAGTCTTAAGGATGGAGCAAAGACATGGGTGGCTCCCAGGGTGCCTGTGCATAGTCAGGGAGAGACCCTGGGGCCTTTGTCCCCCAAAAGGGGGTTCAGATCACTGACTGTCTCACAGTGGATCTCAGGATTGCTCCGTGTACTCACTAGCTTGAGTTGTTAGCCTGTACCCACATCCTGCCTGGCTCAATTTTAAGAGGGAAAAGCAGAGCACCTGAAGCCTCCTCTGCCCTTCCTCAGGCCTGCTGTGAATCATCTGACAAAACTTCCTCTAAAGATCAGATACTAGCATGCTTTTGCAAAAGAGATTTCAGATCCTCAAAGTAAGGGACTGTCACAATAGGGGAGAACACTATTGCCTTTTGGTTATTTTGCTGCCTTTTGTTCAGCTCTTTCACTATATAAATATTTGCATGAAAGGATAATCCTTTAAAGCATTTTTCTTCTTCTTAGTTATCATGTCTCCTAGGCTACACAGCCTTAGCTTCTGAAACTATCATGATATTCATCATGTGCTGCATTTGTTAAAAGAGTCAGAGTCTGATTATTATTACATCCTGATTTGGAGGTTAACAAGAAGAGAAGAATTTGAGGAGCATTCAAGGGAGTAACATAAATCCCCAATGCCTCCAAGATATAGATGAAAATCAGATGCATTTACTAGCCTAACGTGCAAAGAACAATAAGAGCCATTTTCAAACTGTCACTTTTGTCCCAGAGTCATACAGATCTTAGAAATTATAGTCCCCCCAAGGACCTGTGACTAACTCCAGTAATTAAGCTAAAGACAAACTCTCATTATTTCAGTACTAAATGCTCATATATGGATTCAGAGTCTTAATGCGCATTTGATCTTTTACGTATTCCTCCCATTATGTACCATAATGCATTATTCTTTTATTAACATTCATCTGCCTAAGGTCACTTGCAAATTCCTTGACGGAAGGGGAATTTTGTAAGTATAATTGTGGATGAAAATCTGTGCTTAACAGAGATCCCTTCACTTGCATAATCCAGGCCATAGTTATACTGTACTTAAAAAACTGGAATAGGCTCCAAGTGTTCTTTGTACCTCTGCCCTCTCCCTCCCCTCCTCCCCCTGTTTCTCCCACCACCACACACAAGCAACAGTTACAAAAATTTTTTAAGTAATCAGATCATGTCGCACCCTGCTCACATCTTCCATCTCAGAGTGAAAGAGACAGGTGAAAGTACCTGCCCTCAGGGAGCTTACAGTCTAATAATCATCACTGCAAGAAGCAGAGCCTGAGAAAAGGGTCCTTGTCTAGGCCCCCGGAAACCAGACGAGCTACATATGAATAATCTTAACAGGATGAACTCATCTCTGTTGCAAAATAGTGAGAAGATTTGTAGGTAAAGGTGAAAAGCTTAACGAGCCTGGTGATAGCTGGTTACCCAGAACAGAATTTTAGTTCAACTTTAAACTTACCTAAAAACTCCAAAATTCTATTATAAGTTTAAAATATAATCTAAAAAGGTACAGCTTTTTAGAACCATGATACAACCTTTTCTAGAGAGTAAGCATAAACATAACCATAGTTGACTTAAAAGCAGGCATCAATTAAGAAAGTGTTCAAGCTCAACAATTAAAACATCTTAACCCCAATGTTCACAGCAGCACTTTCAACAATAGCAAATCATGGAAAGAGACTAAGTGTCCATCAACTGATGAATGGATAAAGAAGATGTGGTGTATATATACAATGGAATACTACACAGCAATGAGAAAGAATGAAATCTGGCCATGTGAGGCAACATGGATGGAACTGGAGGGTATTATGCTGAATGAAATAAGTCAGGCAGAGAAAGACAGATGCCATGTTTCCACGCATAGGTGGGCTTTGTGAGACTTAACCGAAAACCAGGGGGGAGGGGAAGAAGGGAAGGGAAAAAAAAGCCACAGAGAGGGAGGAAGACATAACATAAGAGCTCTCAAAGACTAAGAACAAACTGAGGGGAGAGAGGGTATGAGAGGGGAGAGAGTGGGTGATGGGCGCAGAGGAGGGCACTTGTTGGGATGAGCACTGGGTGTTGTATGGAAAACAATTTGACAATAAATTATTTAAAAAAATCTTAATACAAAAAATATGCAACCAACTCCTAACGTAATACTAGATTAATCTATTCAACAATAGAAGCAATAATGCTAGTTTGAGTAACAAGAAATATTTCTCCTTGCATAAGCTTATATCAGAGTGGATAATCACTGATAGTTAACAAGATAAAAATAATCTTAACTATAAACTAAATATCAAACCAACTGTTGACCTGACACAGGCATGCAACCAAGGAAAGATTAAAAGAAGCAAAAGGTATTGTGCCCAAATTCTGGATCCCAAGAAGACCAATGGGGAGCCAGGACTGATGCAAACACGAAGGGTCTTTATTTGAAGCTTGAGCTCGGAATCTTGCACCTCCCGACTCAGCGGTGCAGTAGCAAGAGCCCTGAGCCAGGTTTACACAGGCTTTTTATCAGGGTTCGAGTACACTTTTTGGGCAGGAATGGGGATCCTTTGAATTGACTGATTGGCATTTTCGCGGGCTAGTTTCTGATTGAGTATTTCGTATTTGGCGGGCGCAGGCTAGCTATGGATTGGCTTAGGTTGGGGGTCCCTGCGCAGATTCAAATGGTCAGCGCACACGTTGGCTGAACACTGATTAGTTTTGCTGGGGGCTATTCTAGGAATCTGAACTCCTATAGTTTCCCTGGAACTCAAGGTGGAGGCAGGGTCTGCTAATCAGGGTCCAGTCCCATCAGGGGTGGTGACGAGATCTGCTAATCAGGGTCCGGGGGCGCCTGGGTGGCTCAGTCGGTAGAGCGCCCAACTTCGGCTCAGGTCATGATCTCACAGTCTGTGAGTTCGAGCCCCGTGTAGGGCTCTGTGCTGACAGCTCAGAGCCTGGAGCCTGCTTCAGATTCTGTGTCTTCCTCTCTCTCTGCCCCTCCCCCACTCATGCTTTGTCTCTCTCTGTCTCAAAAGTAGATAAACATTAAAAAAAAATTAATCAGGGTCTGGCCTCTTGGCTACTCTGTTTACTGGAACCCAGGGCAGAGTCCAGGGTGACTTGTTTTCCTGGAACTCGGGGCCCAGAAGTGCTCTAAGATGGAACTTAAACCAAAATGGAGTGGCATTAGCCCTAACAGCACTGTACTTTCACAATATGGCAATTCTCTAACACAGCAAACAGGGTTCATAGTAATCACAGCAAATGGGTCAGGAGTCTAGTGCATTCCTAAGTATCTAAATCTAATACCTAACAAGATTTAACACACAGCAACTTAGTCTAATACATAGCAAACTAAACAGGCCTCACAGCACCCCAAGAAACGTTTCACAGTGTTCAAAGCAAACAGCCATCAAACAGAATTCTCAGCAATCATAACCCTTAACAAGGTTCACAGTAAGCAGAAGTCTGGGGCACACTATCTCTAACACAGTACCCCTCTATGTTTAGCAGAAAAGAGAACTGGCTTCAAACTAATGCAGGGCTGTCACTTAGAACAAGAAACTTAAAAACGCTCTCTTCAAAAGGAACTCGGCAAACACAAACCCCTCGTGTTTACCAAAAACATCACCTCTAGCATTTCTAGTATTAAAGGCACTACCTGCCCAGTGACATTTGTTAAACAGCCACAGTATCCTGACCATGCAAAGGAAGCATAATCACTTGTTCTCTAAACAGGAACTTGTATGAACAGCCACACAAGGGTTTTACTATTTCTTACTTCCAATCTGTGAAAATTACCTTCCTGTGAAGAGGCAGGAATATAACAATAAGATAAGAAGACCCTATGGAGCTGTAAATGGTTTCGATGCTAAGAAGTGGTTTCAGTGAAGCCTAACTTCAGCCTGATCTCATGGGAGAGCTCTGGAGTGTGAGTAGCACTGTAGCGAAGCAAGGGGCATCTGTATCAATCGGTCATTACTTGCAGGTTGCCCTCAAGGGAGAGGCATAACCTCCCAGTTATTTCTGGGTAAAGCAGCTCCCATTGCCAGAGGTAAACTTTTGGAGAAGGATTTATCAGTGAGCCCTCAGCAGCCAACCACCATCAGGGGATGGCTATGCCTAACTGGTAAAGGGATCTAGGCAGGCCAACAACACTATCTTCTTGCCCTTAAAGTGCTTACAATTCAAAGCCCTTAAAGTGCTTATGGCCTATAAGGTGCTGCATGGCCTAGCCTCTGCTTTCCTCTCGAAATTCACCTCACACCAAGCTCGGTCTTGCTCATTTATCTCCAACTTCACAGCCTCCTTCTCTGTCCCTTCAACACTCCACACTAGTGCCCAACCCAGAGAAGTTATTGATCCCTTTCCCTTGAATCTCTGCTATCTGTAAATGGTTTCACAGCAAACCCTGTGGACCCTCTTCATTGTTCAAAACTCAGATCACCTCTCTCCTTCTGAGAGAGACCCTCCTGATCATTCTATCTGAATGTGGTCCCATGGTGCTTCCTCCCTCATCGGCCACTCTCTATCCCAGTACTCTTTTTTGCTGTAATATCATTTGCTTGTTTGCTATTTCCCCCAACACACTAAACTCTGTGGCGGCAGCTCACCAGTGGATCCCTGGCCTATAGCAGACCTAAGCAAGCAAGAGATTCTCAAAATTATTTAGTGATTAAGTGATTGAATCAATGAATGAAACACACCTGAGTGTTCTTCCAGGTTTTACTTTTCTGAAATACAATAAAATCTCATATTCTAAATGAGATGTATTCATAAAAACTATTGAGGAAACTCTCAGGGTTCCCTTGAGAATCAAAATGAGATAAATAGCAAAGTAGCCCACGATGAGTCACTGAATATTAGCTATTATAAATAAAAAGACCCAGCCCCTGGCATCAGGAGCTTACCAAAAGGGCTACAAAGACCTGAATGCAGCCCTTTATCCAACAAAGAAAGGAAGGATTAACTCAGGCAAAAATGATGTTGGAAACCTTGAAAGAAAAAGAAGGGGTGGCTTCTGAGTCAAACCCTAAAAGATGGGTCAGAGCTCAAAAGAAAAGGGGAATGCAGATGTTCCAGACAAAGAAATGGGAGGGAAGCACAAAAGTGTGATAACGTTTGGAGAACTGCAGATGGTGAGAGTGGAGGCATGTAGGAAAAGAAGAGGCTGGGGAGGAAGGGACAAAATGGGGGTGGCAACTGGAGACCAGGAGCCTGGGGTCAGAGAAAATGCAACCTGCTGGGGATGCGGGGCCGGATGTGATGGGCTATAAGATGTGCTGAAATGTCTGGCCTTCATTCCATGACAGAAATGGAATCAATGATGTTGTCCTTACAGGTTGCCTTTATACTCATACTTACTTCATTTATTACACAAACAACATAAAAATAGGAAAAATTTTTAAAAGGTAAAGAAAAATCTACAATCATCTCCACATGTTGTTTGTTTCCATTTCTTGCAGGTTGCCCTCAAGGGAGAGGCATAACCTCCCAGTTATTTCTGGGTAAAGCACACAGATAATAATTCCTCCAATTATTTCCCATACAGACACATGTATTTACATACTTACAACCATAGGGTAAATAATTCTGTGATGTGAATCACCTAGCATTAGAAAGTAAACACTTTTCTATTTTTTCTATAATTATTATTTTTATGCCGGGATAAGACTCGTGTGTCACTGTTTATATCTTGTCTACTGATGAACATTTGTTTTATAGATTTATATTTTACTATTATCTCCATACATATCATTTCTTTCTTTTTGCTATTTCCAAAAACTGAGTTTCTGAGAGTGAGGTTCCTGGGTCAAAGGACAAATATTTGTGAAACACATATCACAAAATTATTTTTCCAAAGGGCTACACTATTTTTCAATATTGGTAATATTATACAACTGAACTGGTTTCATCAGTACTTCACAAGCATTAGATATATTAAAATGTATTCTTCTGGACACTACACAGATAAGCATTTTCTACGTGAATTCCCCACCCACAGCCATTCACTGCACAACACCACCAATATCCTTTAGCATTTCTATGTTGGAGCCTTGACGTTTTCCATGCTGACATGAATGGCTCTTGGGCAATACAGAATTTTTTTACATATATTTGTGGCTAAGTCAGTGCTAGGTCATGACTGTAGGTAGCCTTGTTACCATAAGACATTCTAGTAGCAGGGTTTGATAGTGTATAGGAGAACGGGAACTAGCTAAGAAGGTACTGGAGGAGCCCAATGGGAGGTGGTGAGGGCCTAAACTAAAGTGGTAGCTGTGTTCATGAAAAGAAGGAAGAAATCTGTATAACTGGTTTTTTGGAACTACAAAACAGGACTTTGCAATCTAGCACACAAATTCAACCTACAAGCTTCTGTGAAAGGCTGGCCTACCAAAGACAGGACAAACTATATAACTCCTATCCCTAAATTCCCAAACAGAGATTTCATTTAGGTGACGGAGGGTATTGGAGGCCATCTTGGAGACTGGGGGTGCTGGGGGGACTTTGTGGTAGGATGGGGCAGCGCAGAGCCCTGGGCCCACATGGGTGGGGGAAGGACTAGGCAGAAAACAAGGCGAGAAAGAATCAGGACACAAGAGAAATGCTCAGGAAGAACACATATAGAGTATTTCTCTCTCACGAGTACTGGCCCTGTCCCCACACTTCATGTGCATGCCTCAGCCTCACAACCTCGGTCACATCTCCCCATATTACTGAGGAAGAAATGGAGGCCCAGGGAGGGAAAGCAGCCTCCAAAAGTTGGGCAGCTGGTATGAAGTAGTAGAGGAATTCCAACTTACATCCCTGGCCTCAAAGCCTCTGTTCTTAGCCACCAGGCTGTTCTGGGACTTGAGGGATTAAGACCAGCTCCCCAAGAATTGCCAAAGGGAAGAGGTATGGAGGGAAAGTGAACCCACAGAGCCAGGTGCTCCTACTCAATCCACAAGCCCTGTGCACCAAGGCAGAGAAATACCAGAAACTGGAGGAAGACTCTGGCTATAGAAACTAACTCAGCCAAGATCCTCAGAGACTAAAACTCTCACTGGATCTTCCAGTTTCCCTGGGTTATTTTCAATGGATGCAAAATAGTACTTGATTTTCTAACAAGGACCCTCATTCAGTGAGCAAGAAGGAGATGTTTAAATGTTCACTAATTTGGAAGCTGCTTTCAGTAACCAGCATGCTGAAATTTAGGGACATTAAGGCCCATTAGGGAGGATTTATAAAGACGGAATTCCAAAAGACCAGATCCATCAGCACCAGTTACAGATCCTTAGCTGATAATAGCCCACTGCTCAGAGAAAACAGTGTACTATGAGGGTGGGGGACATACACATATATATGTTCTATTGTAACTGTAGCTTTATCATATTTATGAACATTGTACATATATGCACAACCATATAACACTGTTGTTAAAGACTTCTTCCTGAAATAATGGACTCCCTCCCAGAAAATCAAAGAATGCATGATTCTGTTGAATACCAGATCTTTCAACATGTGGATCATGGTGAATCTTTTCTATGTGGAGGAGGGGTTAGAATCATGAGCTCTGGATTGAGACAGCCTGGAGTCGCCTTAGGCAAACCACTTAACCTTGCTTTTCAACTTCATCTCTAAAGTGTGGGTAATAATACATGCCTTAGAAAGTTCTAGAATATAGTATGTACCAGATAAATGTGGACTACTAGCACATTGCAAATGCTGTCTTTCAGGAATTATTCTGATCTGTAGCAGGTACTACTTACAGAACTGGCTACATATTATCTGGGTAGCAGGCACAGCATAGCCCACTTCACGGTATTATACTCTATTATTATAAAACAATTTTCTATTTCTAACCTGAATCTGTTCTGTTGGAACGTCATTTTATTATACTGTTAAAATTTTATGTACATCTATATGTAGTGCTAAACATGTAATCAGTGGAGAAATAGATATAACCAGTATGAATTTGTTTCATGACTCTTGGGGTAAGAAATCTCATATGTGGAATGTGAGTATTTGGTGGTTGACATCTTGGTTGTGTGACCTTAGACAAGTGACTTAGCCTCTCTGTGCCTCAGTTTCCTCACTTGTTTAAGAAAATACATAACGGTGTGTATGTCATAAGATTACTGTGAGGATTACATTAACACATAAAAATCACCTAGAATAATGTCTGGTCCATCATATATGCCCAACAAATGTTGGCTCCTAACATTTGTTACTTCTTCTAACCCATGTGAAATCTGGCCCCCACCCAGGTGCCCAGAAAACCCTGTCTCAATCACTCTGGAGCATCCTCCTCTATGTCCCACCACAGTCCTAAAAACTCACCTGTATATCCAAAGGAGGGCTCTTGGCCTGTCCACTTCTCCTTGTGGATACCCACTATCCCTAGCATGCACTGATAACCACCATCTGCCCAAACTGTAGCTCCATCTAATTCATTTAACAGTTTGTTTGAGTACCCATTCTGTCCCAAATAGTGTTAGGTGTTGGGAATATAGTAACAAAACATAACAGACAAGAATCCCTTCCCTCATGGAGCTTCCAAAAGAAGCAGGATCTGTGGGCCTGACTACTTCTGGGGTCCTCCCTTTCCACAAAGAAGCCCCTTGGCATTGGTCAACCCCCCAGCACTCTGGAATGACCCCCATCTGGGGGTCATTCTACCTATGGGGCAGAGTTCAAGGGCAGTCTGATGTAAACTCATAAAACCCACTTTCTTCTTCCAGTCTCAGGAAGCATCTCTCCAGTATCAGATAACCTTCTCCATCCTCTCCCCTTCACTGGACCTTGATACCCCAAAATGGCCAGCATGTGGTTTTTGGAACCAACCCTGAGAAACTGCACACTTCCTTCTGAACCACAACTACCTGGCCCACAGAACCCTCCTGGACACCTCCACAGGAGGTAGAAGGCGAGTCATTGTCCTCTGATGATACTTCAGCTGAGAAAACATGACAGGCTCATCTTCCAGGAAGGTTATTCTTTTTATTATATTTTTTTTCAGAAAGAGAGAGAGAGAACGCATGGGCATGCATAGGCGAGGGGCAGAGAGGGAAAGGAAGAATCCCAAGCAGTCCCCACAGCCGGTGCACAGCCTGACGTGGGGCTCGATCCCCTGACTGTGAAATCATGACTGAACTAAAATCAACAGG
The DNA here is from genome assembly GCA_030068075.1 of Paguma larvata. Taxonomy (NCBI): domain Eukaryota; kingdom Metazoa; phylum Chordata; class Mammalia; order Carnivora; family Viverridae; genus Paguma; species Paguma larvata. The sequence goes on from CM057826.1 coordinate 120,932,855, forward strand.
TGGCTGCTCAACAAACTTAGCCATCCAGGCGCCCCTCCCATAAAGGTTATTCAGACACCCAGTGGTGCAGAGGAGACTAAAGGAGGGGCATCTACAGCTCAGTGGGCAGGAGGTGGTATCTGGGTTACAGAGCTATCCAAGGGAAGGAAGACAGAGATCAGACTCTTAGAGAACAGACTCTTAAGTCTGCTAAGTGGAGGAAATTAACATGATTTTGAGAGAGCAATTGCCATAGAGTGCAAGGACCAGATTTCAGATAGTCCAAAGGCTGTGGAAGGTCAGGAACACCAGTGAGAACCAGCTGTGATTAGGAAAGACACTTCTTCCTCAGGGAAGGAGAAAAGGGGAGGGAAAAAGGATGAGCATCCCAGCAGATAAGAGGTAAAAGCTGTGGAGGGAGCTCTTGCCAAGTAGTCCCATGGAGAAGGAGACAAGACGGAGAGCTGGGGACTGAAAGCAACACAACCATTCAACTTACCTTCTGGTGCTTAATACTCAGTGGCTTAAAAAAGCAACAAATAATTTTATCTGGTTACAATTCTGTGGGTCAGGAAATCTGCCATGACTCAAGTGAGAAGTTCTTATGGCCACAGTGCATCAGCTGGAGTCCTTTGCTCAGCTGTGTCCGGTTGGTGGTTAGGCTGGAAAGGAAGATTCCAGAAGGCTTCACTTACATGTCTGGCACACGACTGCCCTTTTAGAATAGGGTGCTCTGTCTCTCTCTTTTCCTCTCCTTCTCTTTTTCTTTCTCTCTCTCCCCCTCCTCCCTCACCTACACACAAACACACTACACATGGCTATGGTGGACGTCCTAACAGCACAGTGAGCTCAGGGAGATGGTCTCCTACAGGACAGCTATTTTTGAAGAGGGAGCTTTCCCAGGATTAAGAGGAGATGCTGAAGATCTCTAAGGTCCAGTCTTGGAAATTTCTGGACCATCACTTCTACTACATTCTGTTGTTCAAAATAAATCACTGAGAGCTAGCCCAGCCTCAGTGGCAGTGGAAATAGACCCCACTTCTGTCACACAGCAGAGCATGTGAGATGAGAGAGATTGGTGCCATCATCTTTAGAAATGTCATCTACCCCAGGTGGAAAGAAAGAGTTAGAGTTCCTATTTGTGGGGGTACATGGTAAAGTTAAGGAGATGAGCTGGAAGATTCATTCATTCAGCAAATATTTATTGAAAGGCTAATATGTACTGGACACTGTTCTAAGTACTATGGACATAAAGCAATAAAAAAAAAAGCCCTTGCCATTATGGAGCCTACATTCTAGTGCAGTGACAGATGATAAAAATATATCATAAAGTCTGGTGATTACCAAGTGATATAAACAAAGTAGGGTAAGAGACAGAAAGGGACTAACTGGCAGATGGAGGGAACACTTCTATTTTGTTCAAGGTGGTTAAGTGAGGCCTTACTATGTTTCAGGAAGAGTGGGGAGGCCAGTGGAGCTACATCACACTGAGAAAAAAAAAAGATAGTGTCAGGATGTGAAGTATGCAAGAACCAGATGATCAAAAATATCAAATACATGGAAATAAATGTTCTTTTTCTCTACCCATACTGGGCAGTAATTGGCCATGTCTCTTGTCCAGATGAAGGGCGCTGAGTTCTTAGCAGAAACCCATTCTTACCGGACCCTTCCCTGTTCTTGGAGAGTTGAGGAGAGGGGAGATTATAGAATATACCATCATCCCTGTGCCCTCTGACTCATCCTCAGGTCACCAGGCTTCCCTTTTGGATTTTCAGAGCTTGGAGTAGTGTCTTTGCTATATGTTGGACATTATAGCAACCAGAAGCTATCCAAACTTGGTCTGGAAATAATATACAAAGAATTCTGCAAAGCTCCAGATGGCTTTGTAAATCCAATTAAACTCACAACTGGTCCAGAAACTTTCCCCATCATAATTACATTATTGATCATTAACATTTAAAGAAGTTGCAAACAGAATCCTGGACAATCCAATAAATTATAATTGTCTACTGGGCAGGTTCCATGAATCAGGTGCCTCTGGAGTCTTTTGAGACTGTCTGATGCTGTAATTTAAATGATGTTGTTCTGCTTTTTGGTAAATGGGAGTACAGCAGGGGCGGAAGTGGGGACAAGTGTGTGCATACAATCTACATTATGTGTTCTGGCCCATACATCTAAAAATGAAAGACTATTACAAATCCCTCCTATGTCCCATGACACCCTGTTTTTCTGAGGCACATTTAGTCTCCACGTTAGCTCCTGAGCAGCTCCTATCCCCACTGCTCCCCAAAGGTCATCCGCCCTGAGCTATTTTCATCTCTTCTGACACACCAGGCTCTGAGGCATCACCAGTAACAACAACAACCTATTGAGTGCTTAATCTGTGCCCTTCACCATACCAAATGCTTTGAATACACTCATTCAGTGCACCGTCAATATCATCATTCCCACTTTCCAGTGATAGTACTGGCTGAGAGGCAGAGTCAAGATTTAAAGCAAGATCTATCTGACTTTGGAGCCCAAAATCTTTGCAGCTCCTTCTCTTCAGCATGCCCTTCTTCTCTCGGTAGCCTGCTCACAGACTATCTAGCTCAGCTCAAAAAACCCTCCTCCTCTAGGAAGTCTTTCCTCACTGTCCCTCCACATCCCCTCTTGGGATAGGTGCTTCTTTTCTGCTCTTTCATGGCATCCTGTCAGCACTGCTATAGCACTGACTGAGCTACAATGAATTTTCCTGTCTACCAGTCTCTCTGACTAGACTTTGAGAGCCATGAAAGCCAGAACATTATTTTTAACCTTTGTTTTCCTGGTACCTGGCTCAGTAGGCATTTTCTGGATGGGCAGATGGATGAATGGTTGGATGGATGGGGGAATGGACAGATAGATATAAATTTATGCATGCATTACATACATGTAACCTTAAACATATCTCAATTACTTATGAGATTCAGTTTCTACTTCTGAAGAACATGAACATCATGAGAGAAAGAAAAAGACTTTATTGTCATGGGTTAATGAAAAAACAAAACAGCACCCAAAGTAAGACCAAAATTAACTCATTAAGATATTTCATATAAATATATATATATATGTATATATATATATATATATATATATATATATATATACACACACACATATATATATACACACACACACATACATCTTGGGGTGTGTACCTTGAGTGACAAAGGGCACTATTGTCTCTTCAAATACTAAACAGAAGTGTCAAGGGGACCTTTCCATTGGTTGCTGAATATTCATACCCATCATTTGACAGGTAAGATGACAGCCAGCAGTCACCTGCATGACCAGGGCGTGCCTTCACCAGAAATAAACATTGCAGGTTTCCCAGTGTCTGGGATGTGATAAATTTCCACATTTCCTATAGAAATAAAAGATGAAACTGGGGATGTCCAGGCTGGAAGCATGGGTGACAGAGCAGACACTGATACCACCAAGAGGAAAAAACAGCAAACTTTACTAAGTATCTGGCTAAGGTGTGTGCCAGGCTTTTCATCAAGTAACAGTGTCCCTTCAAGTATCAGACGATAGAAATGGAAGCATGACATCAAGAATTAGGAAACACCACTTAAAAGTTGTCCATGTGCTCTATATGTGGAAAATTATGGTAGACACACCCTACTGTATGGACAGGGCCAAGAACCGTGTGAGAACTAACTTGAACATTGTCTACACTGGGTTTAACTTTGTTGGTCAGGTTGGTGCTGGAAAGCAGAAGAGAAGGAAATAAGGTTAATGTTAAGGAAAGACTGAGAGACAAATTCCCAGAAAAGAGAAGTCTGGGCCAAACCTCAGTGTAGGGGTGAGGAGTTCAGATTTCATCATGAAGCGGTCCTCAGATCCTCCCTAACCTCCCGATAAGCCAAGATGAGCTAACTTTATGTAGGGAGCTAAGAGTACTGGCTCAGGTTTCCACACCTTTGTCCATCTAGCCTTTGGGAAACTAACTCATGTAATCAAATGGAGGTGACATGAATAAGACAAGTAATCTACTTGGGATCATCAAAACAGAATTATGCAGTCCTGAACACTGAGTAGAAACTGGAACAGTGGAAGGCATTACTTCACCCTGGGCATCAATTTCAGCAACTCTATTGGGAGAGTGCCCTCCAGAAAAGATGTGCATGAGAAGATACAGGCATTTCCAGGGATGACAGATGGAAACATGGAGATAGGCACGATGGTGAGCAAGTGGCCATGTGTGCTGAGAAAGTGGATGGCACTCACAACAAAGGCATTCAAGGTCTTGAAGAATTCAGGACCTGCTACCTCATGGGAGCCCCCCCCTTCCCCCCGGCCAGGAGGAGAAAGTCATAAGAGCAGAGTAGAGGGCAGAGGGCTAGTCATACTCTACAGAGGCACAGGCCAGCCCAGGAGGCATCAATGTGAGTAGAACAACAGAATAGGGAACTGATGAAAGGACAGCCAGAGCAGGGCTACAGGGACACAACAGTAGCTGTACCTGTGCACTAGATCAGCCACCTAGGGACACTTCAGAGAACATTTAGTATGTGAATCAAGTAGAAATACACAGGAAGCCATGATAAAAAAAAAAAATGCTTGCCATCCAGCCTAAAAGGGCTCTGAAATAGTAAGTTTTGGAAATTTACCATCTTCCCAAAGGCAAAAGCCTTGACCGACTTACTTACTACTGTATTCTCCATACCTGAAGGTGCTTGGTGCAGAGTATCAATCAGCATTTACTATATGTCTGGTGGTTGGACAGACAGATGCATGTCTACCAATGAGGCTGGTCTGTACTCACCAGTTGACATTGCCATTAACATTTGGGTCAATATCTGCTATTTCTAACTCCTGAAACAAGGGCTATCCATTATTTCAAAATTTATGTCTCATATTATCAAAATACTGGTTATGGTCACATTTCATAAGTGTTGAAAATTCCGAAGTTTAAATTTTAAAAAGTTTAAATTTTAGGAGCGCCTTGGTGGGTCAGTCGGTTAAGCATCCAACTTTGGCTCTGGTCATGATCTCACAGTCGTGGGTTCAAGCCCTGTGTCAGGCTCTGTGCTGACAGATCAGAACCTAGAGCCTGCTTCAGATTCTGTCTCTCTCTTTCTCTCTCTGCCCCTCTCTGACTCATGCTCTTTCTCTCTCTCTCTCTCAAAAATAAAATAAACATTAAAAAAACTTTTAATAAATAAATAAAAAGTTTAAATTTTAAAAGACACTAAATCTTGAGTATGCTTTAAGTGTAAAATTGCATATACAAATAAAAGCATCAAATAAAAATAAAACATAGGAAAAAATATATGTTACACCTACACGAGCATTATAATATAAATTTATAAAAGATGAAATTAATTTTAAAGTGTGATTTTAAAATAATTGCATAAAGGTAAAATGTAAAGTGTTATTTTAATATGTAAAGCATATCAAATACATCGCTGCTGAGTTATATGCATGTACACTTCTCTGCAAGACAAACTTGAAAATTTTGGTATTGTAAAGTTCTAAGTCAACTCCAAAGAGCTTCTTCTGATTCCTTCATCTGCAACTGACCTAATATTTTAGTAGATAATTTGATAAGGGCTTTTTGGTAAATGCATGACCACTCCACCTATCACCTACCACTAGTTACAGTGATGTAGGAATACAATTTTTGTTTTGGTTGAAAACTGTGTTTTTTATTTCAAAAAAGTATTTCCAGTCTTAGCCTTCTTTTATTTCATTAAATATAGATGCAGATTACCTCTGTCAAAATAAATATATATTCTCCTTGTTGACAGGGTCTTCGAACTAGAGTAAGAACTATTCTTGCAAGAAAAATTTATATCAAACTTCTTCCTCTACTTAAAAACCATGAAAACTGTAGGTGACTATCCTGTAAGTGAGCATACCTTTGATTAAAAAAATTAATGCTTGATATAATTCTTTGGACAGGGCTTAACATATAAATGATTTATATTTCTGACTTTTATTACAGAAATAAAATATTATACCAGAAAAGAAACAGTATTTTGGCACTTAAAAATTGAACCATAAACCAAAAATTGTACTTCATTTTCTGAACTTCAGAAAAGTTGAACTTCACTGAACCCCTGAAAAATCCTTTGAGTAAGGCATGATAAGGGTCATTTTATAGATGGAGAAACTGAGACCCGAGGAGTTAAGCCACTCAGTGCCTCACCAGTCAGTGGTAGAGCGATTACACCACGTGGACTGACCCCAAAGCCAGTGCACTTTCTATGACCCCATGAATCTTTATACCTAAGGCACAGCAAAGCCACCAGGAATGTATGCAGAGTTACGGATCCAACTTAGAAACATTATTCAGTCAGAACTCAGGCTCAGAGAATTATGTGAAACTACAGCTCTTCTAGTAAGATGTGTCAGGTGGGATTTGGCAAGAGACCCAAGACTAATGAGGTCTTCAGCAAAGCGGTTTTTTTTTTTTTTACTGGAGTCTGTACTTTTCAAGGCTGTAAATCTGTGCTTAGGTGCCTTCGACATTAACCTAGTTCCTGGCAAAGTGGTGACCAGGCATTAAGCCACTACTCGATCAGCTGCTGCTGCTCTTGTCTGTATGCAGGAGAGAGCACCCAGGGTTTTATCTTTAGTGTGATGACTTATTCCTTTTAGGAAGATAAAGTTGTTGAGGAAACTGGCTTCAGTCTTTCTCATTGTGTATTCCTGATTTTTATCTCCACCGGGACTTGGCTGGCCCACAGACAGAAGCACAGAGCGATGAGAGTTCTAACAGCATCTAAAATCATAAAGTCCCTGGGTCTCTATGGGCTTGGAGAAATCAATGTGGTCCCTTGTACTTTGGCATGTCTCCCTGACTTAAAATCTACCTTGTGGAAATACAGGATAACAGTTCTAACCACTGTCTTTGAAATCAGACCGGCCTGTCTTCACGTCTAGACCATGCCATAATCACCTTTGTGATTATAGGCAGCTTACTTAATTTCTGTGTCTCAAACTTCCATATTTAAAATAAGGACATAATTGGGGCACCTGGGTGGCTCAGTTTGTTAAGTGACAGACTTAGGCTCAGGTCAAGATCTCCCAGTTTGTGGGTTCAAGGCCCATGTTAGGTTATGTGCTGACAGCTAGAGCCTGGAGCTTGCTTAAGATTCTGTGTCCCCCTTTCTCTCTATCCCTCCCCCACTCATGCTCTGTCTCTGTGTCTCTCAAAAATAAATAAATGTTAAAAAAAACTTTTTAAAAAATAAAATAAATAAGGACATAACAACAACCATCTCAAGGAATTGATATGAGGGCTAAATAATATGGTGACTGTTAAGGACAAAGCCTGACAGAGAACAGATCCTCAATAAACATCAGCCATTCTTTTTTTTAAGTTTTTATTTATTTTGAGAGAGAGAACATGGTAAAAGGGCAGAGAGAGAGAGAGAGAATCCCAAGCAGGCTATGCACCGTCAGCATAGAGCCTGACATGAGACTCGAACTCAAGAACAGTGAGATCATGACCTAAGCTGCAATCAAGAGTCAGACACTCAACCAACTGAGCCATTCAGGTCCCCTCAGCTACTCTTCATTATAATAATAATTATCATTATCGTGTGAATATTTCTGGATTGATGTTAGTTTGCAGTGGTAATGGCATACATAGAAATTAAACAATTCTCATCCAATCCAAAAGATAATCCTCAAAACCTACTTTAGTCTCATGCTTCAATATTTTCCTGACAAAAAAACAAAAGCCTAGTTTAGTTTATATCACCTCTCCCTGTTTGCCTTCTAGTAAATATGTGAAGACAGTTAAGTGTTCACTAGACCCTGAGTAATACAGAATTTGATATATTTAGAAATTATTCTGAAAGATGAGTCACAGAGAAAATCATAGAGCAAATCTTAGAGGCTTCAGAAGAGCACACAATTTATCACTCAACAGATGTTTAAGATTATGAGCACCTGTTATGTGCAAAACATAAGGCTGCACACACTGAGGATACGAAGACAGGTGGTTCCTTCCAAGAGCTTAATAACAGTGGAAGAGATAAGATGTAAACACAATAGTACAGTTCTTCACGACTTGACCCTTAAGCCATGACTGCCAAGTGAGTGGGTCACAGAACAAGACCCAGAGGCATCCAAGACATCTCAGGGGACTGAGGGACCTGGCAGGACTTGAAAGGGGAGAGAAAGTTGGGTCTCAAAGTCTGATCAAGACCTGAATCAGAGAGGGGCAAGATGAACACACGCAGGTGGGCTATGCTGGCCATATTTGGGAACAGTATGTAGAACAGCTTGGCTAGAGGGGAAGGTCCAAGAAGGTGAACAGTTGAAGATAATCCAAAAAGATTTGCTACATGCTGCTTCCATTTCTCCTATGGTTTCAGGCTAAGGAATAACCCTTAGTGGGGAGGACAAAGTCACTGCCCAAGTATGGTGAGTGGCCTCTCTGTGGCACTGTGAAAGAGGAGAGGCGGTCATATGGAGCCGGCTAGAAGCTCACTTGCGCCCACAGTGGGACTCTGGCCGCAACAGTGAAGCCAGACTGGAAACCAAGTTTCCTCATCAGCACGCTCTGTGCTCAGTGCTGTGGGAGGACACCCAATGAGCACTGGAAAATCAAACATGTAGCATTCACCTCCAGGAGGGTCAGGCGAGGCCCCTCGCCGCTGCGCCTGCACTCAGGAAATGGTTGACCAACATCCCTGGGAGAAGTTCAGCACCATTTGTTTAGGTCTCTGCACCCCAGAGACTAAAGCGCAGGCTATTCATGAACAACTGTCTTCATCAGAAAACCATTCTGTCTCTGGTAAGAGAAGCTGCTAAGTCAGAGGTACAGTACTCAGAGTAATCCACCAATTCGGGTTATTCCAGTTGGTCTGTGAAAATAGAGGACTCCTTAATTTGAGGTGGGAAAGAGTTTTTTTTTTTAATTTTTTTTAACGTTTATTTACTTTTGAGAGAGACAGACAGATGCAAGCATAGGAGAGGCAGAGAGAGGAGACACAGAATCCAAAACAGCTCCAGGCTCTGAGCCATCAACACAGAGCCCGACGCGGGGCTTGAACCCACAAGGGTGAGATCATGACCTGAGCTGAAGTCGGATGCCTAAGCGACTGAGCCACCCAGGCGCCCCGGGAGAGAGTTTTTTGTGTCCTGCTGTCCCTGGAAAATAGGAACAGAGAACAATGGAGCAAGCTATTCAATTGAACAGATGATATCGAACTTTCATAGAAGTGAAGAGTCTTCAGAAATGCTTGTCTCCTCTCACTGCACAGTCGAGACACGAATTCAGTCATCTGTCTGTTCGTTATGTCTGCTGGAGACCAAGCAAACTTTCAGCCTTTTATACCCATCTTCCAGATGTGGTAACATAGCCTGAAGTGCTGGGACTCTACCAAACGACTGGGATGATGAGTAAGGAAGGCCACTTTGGTCCTATAGATGGTTCCAGATTTGTAGCCTGAACCCAACTTCATTTACTCATTCAAACAGCATTGCCTGAGTACCCATTCATTGAGTATCATACTAAGAACCATAGAAGCCAACCAGGAGTTTCCTCTCTTGTAGAGGATCATCCAGGCATATAACTATGATGAAAGGGAGAGATTAAGAACAGCAAAAGAGGAGAGAAAGAGAGATTCTCACCTGAGTAGGTAGGGTGAGCTTTCGGGAAAGATACTGAGCTGAACAAAACCTGGATAGTGGAGATGAAAGGGAAGGCAATCTGGGTAGCAGAAATACCTCGAGCAAAGGCTCCACAATGGTCAAACTTGGGGTAGGCTCTAAGAACAGTGCTGCTAGAGTCTGGCCAGAGACTAGAGATGGGAAGGAGAAGAGTTGGAGTCAAGTTGGAACAGCAGCTGAAAGTCAAGTCTGAAACCATCTCCTACTCTCCCTTCCTTTGCTCTACTCTTCTCTTCTTCCTTTTTCTTCCTTTCATTCCCTTTTACTTGCTTTCTTTCTCTGCAGTTAAAATCCCTTCCGTCTATTCCTCCATTTTTCCATCCACCTCAGACAAGAGCAAAGGGAGGGGACATAGGATTAGCACAGTACTCTCACTGCTCTGGAGAAGCAAGTCAGAGATTGACTGTCCCCCTGCAAGAGGACACAGCCCAGAACCACAGTGAAAGGAGACACCCAGAACTCTGGCTGGAAAACCATATGTGCATCTCTGTGGCACAGCTGAAATCTGCAGGCTCACAGAGATGCCTTCCTGCTTGGCAGACAGAACAAGACAGTGAAGTGACCCAGAAGAGATACAGGAAGCTTCAGCTGTGAGAGACAATATAAGGAAGCGGTTAAGAATGTCGACTCTGGAGACAAATGTGAACAGTTACCGTACCACTTTATAAAAAGCATGTTAGTTCACACCCTATTGTGTTAAAAGGATTAAATGAGAAAATGTTTGCGACATGCTCAGGACAAGGCCCCATCCATATGAGTGCTCAATAAATGTTAAGCTTTTTATTGTTTTATTTATTACAGAGAACTAAGACCAAGAATGACTAAAGTTTAAGCCAAACAAATTAACAGATTCCAAAGGTAACTGAGTGGAATATAAAGACCTCAGGCTTGGGAATCAGAAGGACTCAAGTTGTAACCACTTTCTAGCTATGGGACTATGGGCAGCTTGAGGTGACTCAGCCTCATTTTCCTCAACCTCAAGAGGTGAATGATAGCACATCTTTATTTGTATATGAGGATATATATACATCCATTTTTAGGAGGATTGCTGTGAATATTATAGATAACACAACTAAAATCCCTTCATATGGTAGGTCCTCAATAATTAATAGAAGAAATACTGAAGTTGTGACTGCAAAACTTTTTACTTTGTCTAGTGCCCCGGTGTACAGGCTCCTTGAAAGAGGTCTGATTGTCTGGATTCCCCATCCAAAGTTCCAAGCCTCACATCTTTCTCTTCTCACTCCCACCACCATCACCCAGAACTATCACAGACTGTCCTCTTGTGGTGGCCACTTAGGAGCTGCATGGCTAAATAAACAGGTTCAAGAGCATGGAGACAATGTTGACCCCATACCAGAATGCTACATCAATCGAAATCTTACTAAAACAACGGTGATTTCTGTTTTTTACTGTAATCAAGCATACTAAATTTTTCAGGAAAACACCATAGTTACTCAATACTCTACTGACGACATAAACTCAGCAAAGAGAAGAACCAAAAGCACTATTTAGACATCCCTAGAGGGGGAGAAGAAGAGGTCACAGAAACAGCAGCAGTACTAATACCAATGCTCACCCTTAATATTAAGCACCATGCCATGTTCTGAGCACCCAACACACCATTTCCTCTCTTATAGATCACGAAACTAGGAGCTGGGAAGTGGCTTGCCCAGGGTCACACAGTTAGGAAATGGCAGATCTGGAATTTGAACCTGGATGGGCCAGCCTCAGAGCCTGTGAATGCAACCACCCTGCTAAGTGCTGGCACAGAGAAGAGCAGTCTGAAGGTCATCAATGGAGAGAAAGCAACAGGCTGTGCCAAGGATGTGGGGCTCTCTGTGTTAGGTCTCATGGGATAAAGCACTCTCAGTATTCGGTCTCATGGGAGAAAAGCACACCAAGTGCACTTGCTGATGGGGTAATCATTCAGTGTTCATGCATTCACCCATCAGAGAGAGTCTACTCCAGACTTGGCAGGGTGTCATTACTCCAAAGCCCCATTCCACTTGCAGAGTCACAGAGCCAAGAGCTCCAAGTGCACAAGGACTGCGACTTCGCTCTGTACTTCCCATGCTGGGCACAGCGCCTGGTGAGAGTAAGCACTAAGGAGAGGTTTGTAAAGCAAATGGGTGAACAAACAAATGAACCACCAACACACTAAACTAGTAAATGACTGACATTTCCATTTCTCTTCTTCCCTCCTCAACTTCCACGACTTGAGACTTTTCCCAAGACAAAATGGGAAGGAAAAATAGTAGCACCCCTGAACCTAATCCCATGAAATACTCCAAAGAGGAAATGGCATCACAGAAATATTCTAATTCAGACTGATGGTCTACACTAAGAAAAGCCACTTGACGACTACAGCTTGAGACAGTGTCTGTTGCCTACACAGTTTCCAGGAAAAACAGGTTTCTATAAGCAAAGGCTGGTGATGAGCCAGGTGGAAAATCTTGACCACAGGCACATCAGACATTGCTGGGCTCTTTGATGGTTTATCTGTATAAAACAAAGTCATTTTCTCCGTGAGCAATGGATTTTATAAATTTTGCTCCAGCTAACTTATTCTTCAACTTACCAAATCATGCATTGCCACATCTCATCATTCTGTAAATGAGACCTAGTGTTAGAGAGAAAAATCTGTGCTTAAATGACATAGAAACCACACAGTCTCAAAACCTCTGAGCTTAAATGTAGTCATGTCATCCTCTTTCCCTCCCTGCAGAAAGTGCAAAATGCATGACTTAAAACCTTTCAAGGTGGTGGAGAGGAGGGGCATTGAGGAGGGTGGAGAAGGGCTTTCCACAGTCCAGTCACCTGCACTGCTCCTCAATCAGTAGAAGGGTATCAGTGCACAGCAGAATACACTTGACAGCAGGGAACAGCCCATTTTGAGCTAGCTGCATGGATAGATCGAGCTGCACCTTTAGTGGAGGATGAGGCGGGAGGGACTAGATAGAGAGGGGGTGGCCTAGCCCACATGATTAGGCTACATGGCACTTTCCAAAGACACCAACACTTCGAGAATCTAGCTGCCAAAACAATGTGGATATAAGAATAAAGAGAAGGTGGTGAGGAAGAGCTGTAGAGAGTAGGAGACAGAAATCAAGGAAGAAGGAAAGAGAGAATGGGCAAGGAAAGCAAAGTCATGGGCTTATTTTTATTTATTGCATACTAATATAGTGCTCACTATTTGCCAGGTACTATTCTAAGCACTTTACAAATACTGATTTACCTAATCCTCAATATTAGCTTCATTTATTGAAGAGGAAAGGAAGCTAAGCATGGAAAGAGTCAATGACTTGACAGCACATGGCCAGTAAGTGGCAGGACTGGAACCCAGGAAGCTATGCACCAGTCCATGCTTTTATCTAGCCCACATCAGGAAAGTCTTAGACCCTGTTTCAACGGGGCCCAAGGACATTAGCAAACCATGAAACACCCTGAAATATAGTTAGTTAATTAGTCAGTTAGTTAGTTAAGGAATGTTTGAATCTCTTCAACAATGATCTAGTCTTACAACATCAGCTATTTCCTTGTATATGGATATAAAGAAGGGAGATGGTGAAGGGGATGGTTCTCCTTTGAACTATGAAAAGAAAATAGCAGCCCAAGGATCAAATAGAAGCAAATAACAGCCAAGATTTGGCTCATATGCCAAGACTTCCCATATGCCAGCATTATATTCTCACTATGCCACCAGGTGCTGGGAGGAACAGATGTTTAGGTGAGATATTAAGAGAAAAGCAGCTTAGGGTATAAGTGCTATTATATTAACCATGAAGCCTGGTCAAACAAGCCGCCAGGTTAAGTGGCTTAAGATGAACTCAAAAACTGGCAGCCATATGATTCCCCATTCCTCCTGACTCTCAGGTCCCATTTTCCAGCAGTCTCCTCGTCCATCACAGAGAATTCTCAGAGCTCTTGCCTATCTCTCTGCAGTTTTACTTCTCTCAGCTTCCCCCTCCAGCCCCAGTTCTCGGCACAGTCCATCCCCATCATGGGCGTGGATGGAGGTATCTTCTCTGAAGAGACTGCTCAGCTCCACATCCACCCACCTTACCAGATTCTCAGCCCCAGGCCATCAGGAGCTCCCTGTTATGAAGAGTGTGAATCACGCTGCTGGGAAAATTTAGGTGTTCTCATCAGTTCTTCCCGTGAAGAACTTCCATAAAAGTGTACCACACTCAGTCCAAGATGGTTTGGGGCAAGAAGGGCCTGGGCAAAGCTCGGTATCATCGATCCTTTTGTGAGCTAGATGCCAAAAAAAGCAAACCCAAGACAACACTGACCTTCTGTGTTCCCATTCTATTGTAGCTGTGGGCTCCTCTTCCATCCATTCCTTTCTGACCCAACTTTGAAAACCCTTCCCCCACCCACCTTCTCATCCTAACCCCACCATGCAGGAATTCTTCCTGCCTTTGTTCCCTAGCTAGAGTGACCTTTTGGTTAGAGTCTCCAGCTCTGTGTGTCCTGGATGGCATGCCTTACATTACTCTAGTCTTACTGGAATCACGGATGATATTTCTCTGTGCTTCGAAAGCACAGTGGAAAAAATTCTTTGCTACACACTGAACTCTATGTCATAAAGTTGTCTTCAAAGGCCTACACGACTATAAAAATGTTCAGATAAAGACAATTTGGGCTTCAGCTATCCACTGCTGTCAGCTTTCTGGGAGCATTATACCATAAAGTTTGTCTGCTAATAAACAGCATGTTTGGAGCTGGGTTGCTTTATTATGGGGGAAGAAACACAACTATAAAAATTAGTACATGTATAACCACAAGAAGACAGAGTATCAAGAGAGTCCCTTTGTTTTAGTTGTGACCAGTGTCCCCTGAGGCTTGCAAGAGAGAGTGGGAATGGTCCCCACTGTGTTCTCTCTCAGCATTTCTTCCCCTCCAGGTTTGCTGCACAATCTGTTATGTTGACTTCTCTGCAGGAGGCAATAGAAAAAGCATGGACAGACTCTCTCAGGATACAGAGACGCCAACGAAGGGAATTAGCACTGAAATCCTTCCAGAGCAGCTATAGGGCAGGGAGCCAGAGGGTGAACCAAGTGGTCTTCTGCTATTTTGTGAGCATACGTCTCGCCTTCTAATCGAACTGTCTCTCCAGAGCAGAGCCATTTCAGCACCCAGAGAAGGCTGACCATTGAAAAACAAAGCTGACTGGCCCACATCCCCACCTACCATCCCTCTGTGGGACCTCAGCTCCCAGAAAGCTGATAATTACTAAAACACCCACATAACCTTCTGTTGCTTGCTGCACTTTGCTATGAGCCAGAAAGGGCATAGGAGAGCCTACCACCTGCTGGCCTGGGGGTTCCTACCCAAGGTTGAGGAGAATCAACTGCTCTTGTCCTTATAGGGAAAGACCACAGTGGTTGCTATGGATCCAATAATGCTACCCAAAAAGCCTCATTTTCACTAATGTTTGAGGAACAGTATTATCGGGGGCTGCTGCATGGCCAACTAAACCACTGATTGTGTCCTCACATATCACTTGGCTGCTGACTTGAGTTCCCACAAACTGGCAACAAAAACATGCTGTCATTTGCACTGAGAATGTTTTAAAACAGTTGTATTTATGTCATTCTTCTAATGAAAAGGAGTTGTTTTGCATTTCCTCAGAATCATTATGCATGTCTCCTTAATACCCAATGAGGCAAATGGGATGAAAATCGGCACATTATGCTCCTGTGTCATCATATGAAAAGTCAGACCCTTTGAAGAATGCCCAGGCTGTCTGCTCCAATCCATGGATACATGGCTATCCTTAGCAGGGCCAAAGAGCAGGGCTACCAAAACCAATCAATGGCTTCCTCCTGTCACCAGGGAAAATAAGCTAGTGAGTAAAAATTTCTCAAATGTAAACTTCCTTCCCGTAAATTTTACCAATTACCCATTTCCAGTGACCAGGACTCAATATCAACTAAACCGGTGGCCAAGTGGCACCAAACATTTGGAGGAAAAGGCTGTTTGCTGGTAGCAGCTCAAGCCAACTTGCTGGATAGAGCAGAACAAGGAAGCCTGTGTATATGAATAACAGTGTGTCTCAGGGACCACATGGGCAGAGTGGAGTGAGGCCCCAGAGAGGGGCACACACTATCTATCTGAGCCTCTTTCTACACATCTTCATTCTTCTTTCCTTTCAACTGCCTTGTTTTGCTACTTAGTCCATGCAACAGAAGATGGTTACCCACATCTCCCAAAATTACTTGTTAACTTTCCAGTAAATAAAGAAACTGCCTCTCACAATCAGTCGCAAATATTCCAGTGAGAAAACCTGACAGGCCAGTTTAAGTCAGAGTTCTTCACCTAGTCTAGTAAGTTATATCAAGAGGGGTGAGGTCACATGATAGAAAATGCCCATAAGAGGTCTATCTTAGAACCTGGGCATTAAGGCAGTTCCAACAGAGGGAGGTAGCAGTGAGAAGCTACTGTGTGAGGGACACCATTATCAGTGCTCTGGCAGGCTACAAAAAGTTCTACGTGGCAAAGCAAACACCACTAAAACCCAGTGGGAAATAGTTTTAACATGTTCTCCAGAAATACTGTAAATACTTTTCTTAGTACAGGAAAAGAGAGTAGAACACTTCTACAATCGCATTTAATCCTACAAGATAATAGACTGTTTTGCAAATAAGGTATTGAAGCTCGCAGTGGTTAGGTAAGCGGCTCAAGGTCACCTGGCTAGAAAAGAGGAGAGGAAATTTCAAACCCACGTGGGACTCCAAAACCTCGTCTGAGCTCCATTCATTACTCACGCTGCCTCCCAAAGGAACTCTGCCCAAAATAAGTGCCAAGCACTGATGCAGCCACTGATGAGGCCTCTGACTTCTGCACCAAGGTACCCAGCATCCTGAAGCTGGAAGGGCTCAGCAGGCACCTGCCCACTTCTCTGTTCTAACACCCAGGCCACGTCCCAGGTAAAACATCTCAGCCCCAAGCTACTCATAGGTCGTATACTGTTCAAGTACTACCGATACCATTTTCCTGTTTGCGTTTTGTTTTTGTTTTTGTTTTGTTTTTACAGTTCGTTGCTCATCCTAACTGTCAGCAGCAATTGCTTACCATGTGGTATGAAAATCTCTCAGGCTTACGTCAACAGTCTATCGCTGTGAAATTCCTGGCTGTCTTTGGAGTCTCCCTAGGCCTCCCTTTTCTCGCCATAGCCTATTGGATTGCTCCGTGCAGCAAGGTACAGACTGCTTAAGGTGCATGTCGTTTGCAGTGATTTCTTCTCTCTTCTTAGCATGATTTGAAGTCCATTAGTTCAAATCAACAGCTGAGCACTTCCCATGTTTAAAGAAAACAGTCTTGAGATACTCAGCTCAACTAGAAAGCCATGCAGACCTGTTTTGGTTTTTTTTTTTCATTTTTTTGAAAAAGAGAAGAGTGATAATATGGGAGATTTAAAATACATGAGCCATAACCCGATCGATAACAGAAGAGAGAGGGAACACAAGGCACTTCTGCTCTTCTAATTACATGATGTCCTAGACACGTCCTCTACACTCACTGCAATAATTATAATGATGGTAATAAGAATAGCCAACTTCTATTGAGTACTTTCTTTTGGCTAAGCCCTTTTCATGGAAGATCTCATTTCGCTCCCTCAATTACATTCTGACACATATATTTTGTGAAACAGGTTCAGAAAAGAGAAATAACTAATAGGCTGAGAGTCCAATGCAGCTCATGCTGGGGACACTGCAGACCTATCTTGAAGTCGTCCCAGTTTCCCTGGCTTCCTTTATTGGGCTCTGGCCCACGTGGGCAGCTAATTAGGTCACAAGAAGGAAAAGACAAAGCAAAGAGAAGAGAGCTGTAAAGGTGCAGAGTTAGGTTCTTTTCTCATAGGGACAGGGGTGGCCAGTGCCTGCTGGTGACGGAGGGAGGAGAGCCTACATAAGCACCGAGCCGTCAGCTTGCCACACCACTGTCCCTACAGCCCAACCATTTAATCTCGAGCCTCAAAGAGCCATAGCAGTCACTGCAGCTTCAGTCAAGAGTGAGCACCAAGGACCAAATCATAGAGAAATGATTCCACAGGGAATGTAATCAGCTAATGTGGTTAATAAAAAAATGGAACCTCTTATATAAAAAAAATTTTTTTAATGGAACCTCTGGTCAACTCCACTAAAAGGAAACTCTTGCCAGAATGATGGGCCCAACACTTCAGGGCTGCTGATGAGGCCACCCAACCGGGGAGGCAGTGAGCTCATGCCTTAGAGTAAGATGTGTGCCACAGAGAGAGGGGAGGATTCAGACTCCTTCTTCTGTAAAATGGTATTAAATATAAAAGTCCTCAAAATGAACATATGTGGTACTCAACCTTACCACTACAGAGGATTTTGTTTCCTTGAAAGTCTACCGTGCCATGGATTTCTAAATCAGAACTCCCCAAACGATACATATGTAAATGAAGGCAATTTTTTTCTCTTTCATTTATTACAAGCTGAAAAAAGTACAGTGCATAAGAAAACCTAACCAGACTTAAAGCTGGGTTAGAGTAGGTCACTGGTTTTAGGCACATGTTTCCATACTGGAATTCTCTGGTCTGTATTGCAGGTTAGGTCCTTGCCTTCTTCCAGAGCCATACTAGATGGACAATAGGGACACTCACCTCCATACTCTGTGAGCCCCAAACTAATTTCAGGGCACCCAGTCATTAAAATGATAGCCACTTGGTAGACAAAACAATGACAATCCTCACTTTTGCTTTTAAAACCAAATGTGACAGCTACCAGAAAACTGGAACTAGCCAATACCAACAAACTGGTTTGCCACTGCCTGCCTAGTGGCCGAGGGAAATACTGAGGAAGAAATGATATTCTAGGTGCTGACTAAATTGTTTAGATTTTCAGTAGGTCTCAAAACAATCGTCTTGGCAAATATCATGAAAATGTGATACCAAAAGAAAAAAAAAAGTATGTACAGGAGGTAGGAGGTGGAGGGAATTCTGGACTTTCTTGGGGTCTGATAAATCCAGGAATATGATACCTGCATGAAACATATGGTCACACCTATAGTCGTCTTCTAGAACATTCTGGAAGAAATGATTACAGGAAAATTTAGCCCAATGGCAGAGGCTTCCTCTCCTCTGTTCAGATACATGTCTGATTGACATTCGGTGCTCCAGGAGCTTTCAGTAACACTCAAAAAAGAGCACTAAAGATAAATAGGAGCTGGCCATTATGCCACCTGTGCCTTCTGGGCACTTTCTGGGCTGCAAGTCTGAGTTCAACACATCGGAGGGTGTATCCATGTCGGAGTGACAAATCTTAGTCTGTGGCATGAGACAATTCTTGGTAGCACTGCTCATTCCAAGGAAAGATTCTCTCATTAAAGAGGGAAACTTTAGTTGTCAAAGTTGCTCTGAGGCAGTCAAAGGACAGATAAAACAGTCAAGATATTTTTAGTCTTTCCTTTCACCACTCTGAAAGAAATCCTTTCAAGTTTGGCAAAGATATTACATTACTGGGGATAATAAAAGGGTCACATCTCCCATGTGAAGAAACCAGGACTCTCCAAAGGCTCCTGATGTCCAGAATACAGTGTTCTCCCAAAGAAAGTGGCACAGTGGAGAAATCTGCTAATGTGCTAGCATCCCTTCTCCCAAGGGGTCACTTCGTTTATACCTGTACAATATTATCTATGGAAAAGCCAGCGGCATTCCAGCAACTTCAGAGTCTAATCACAATTTGACACCTGCCTCAAAGAAATTAGACCCTGATAATTTTTTATAAACCTATTCATAAAATGTCAACTGCTAAACCTCATCAGCCAGCTAATGTCCATCAATGTCTAACAAATATTGAAACTTCTGTTTCTGACTTGACATTACATTTACTTAATAGCTGCTGCCCTAATTTAGGGACCATTAGGGACACCAAAATTACTTGATTGTCCTGCTAAAATTATTTCATCATTTCTTTCCCAATGAATCCCCGCTGCTGTCAATTCTACTTTTATTAAAGTTTTTGAGGGTCCCTATGAAAGAAAACTAAATGAGATTATAAGGATTATAAGAGTGTCAAAAGAAGTTCGGCTTAGTAATATAGTGGCTGAAGAGGGTAACCAAGGCACAGATGTGTACCTATGGTGATAACAGCAGGTCTGGATCATGGGACAGGCCTGTTAAGGTCAATAAAGAGAATGGAGATTTTTTTTATCATTTCTCATCCTAATCACCAGCACAGCTGAGGTCATGAGGCGCACTGGGAGGCTGGTGAGTTCTAATCTGCACGGATGCTCTCAGGTTCATCTTTTCCCACCGAGCTCTTCATCCTCTCAACAAGGGCTCTAATGCCAAGTGTGTTGACAGCCTGTTTTCCACCCTTTGTTATTCCATTCCAATTCATAATTTAGGTTGTTTTCCTGTTAAAATCTGAGAGCTGAAAGAACAGTCATCCTCAAAGGCTCAAACAGTGTCTCTACAGCAAGTGGACTGGAGCAGAGGTCCACGTCATACAAGCGTTGAGGAACCACATAAGTTCTAAGAGTATGAGAGGTGAAACTGATTTCCTCCATGCCTGTTGACTTTGACTGTTTAATTATCCTTGTAAATCAGTCCCAGGACTCAGGCAAGGAAAGCTGTGAACACCTTCAGCCTCCTAGCTGAGGTCTCTGCATTGTAAGATCCATCGGTCCATATAATACCACATAACTCTCGACTGAAGAATGACAAAGTGTTAGCTGTCCCACCCCGACCCCTCAGCCCGGTGCCAAATAAAAACACCCAGTTAGGAGGTGCAAGGAACTCTGCAGCTTTGGAAGATCCCTGCTTTGCCTTGCCAAAGCTGAAGTGGTTTGAACACACCATGCAGTCCAGGGCCAACCAGGAGAGGACAATGATTCCAAAGGCCTCTCAGTCCCCCTCATTTGCCCCTAGTAGAGAGCACTAGATTAAAGAAAATGATGCTTCAATTTCTAAAGCATTGCCATGGAGGGGAAATTTGTGCCAGGAAATAGAGCATATTTTGCTCTTATATTACAAAAGTGTCTGCTCTCAAATCCAAAAGGAGAGTCCATCACCTGACACCTTGCCAGGACAGGATTTAAGAGTACCAGAAGGCTGATCGCTTCCACACACACCCCGGTCTGAGCCCTGCAACATTCTCTCCCCAACTCCCCATTGACAGTATCAACATTGAAATGAAGAACCAACTCTTACAGCTTATTCTATCCCCTCCAATCTCCAACAACATGTTGCACATAGAGAGGACCCCAAAAGACCTCATGGCATAAATGCATTAGGACTCTGTGTAGCTCCCACTGTGTGAATCCTTGCCTATAAGCTTTTTAGGAGCCAGGTGAGTCTGAGTTTCCCCTTAGGAGAACTGTGTGAGGCCCTCCAGTGCCACATAGTGAGGGCTTCCTGGCACTTCACATATGCTTCGCGTGTGCCAGGAGCTGCTCTCCTTTGTGCATGTTATTCACTTCTGACATCAACCCTGTGACAAGTTACATTTTATCCCCTTTGTACAGATGAAAACACTAAGACACAAAGGGATTAAGTAACATGCCAAAAACTATGGATCTGTGATTTAAATCTAGGATCTCTGGCTCCAGAGACCTGACCTTAACCATTGCACATGAGTGCACACACATGCACACACATACACACATACTGCCCTTCCCGGTACATCAGCAGCATTAGAACCTCCAATGCTGAATGTAAATACCTTAACTGTTGACTACTTGACTTTGCAATGGATCTGATTCAGAAAGTTCGAGATGGCAGGACTTTTCTAGAAGGGAGGAGTCGAAAGCATGACATGACAAAATCTACTCTTTCCTCTTCTTTCCCGAGAAACCCTACCTTCAAGAGTCCGTTATCACTCAGCACCTCTTCAGCCCGCAGGACAAGGGGTGGATTCACAAGGTAATGTGAGAACACTCAGATTAGAGACACCAAGTGAACAACCCCCTGCCCCAACCAAAAAATGGAAGATTCCTAAGCCCTGGGTTAGACATTTTGAGTAAGAATTTTATAGGGAGCATATGGAGAAACCCACCTCTACTATAACCAGGATCTCTAACATTTGAAAACCACTCTGGGCCTTGAAGCTATGCATGTTTCTTTTTGGAACACGATCCAAAGTTTTCACTGAGCCCTTCTTTGAGGCCATTGACACCTGGTGCCAAATGAGGGAGACATTTGCTGAGCGGGACTCTGGTGGTACAAGACTGAGGAGAGATGTTGGAAACATTCTCCGGGTTCCCTTCTGCAGATATTACCTACCTTGCAGGCTTGCGGCTACCAGGTCCCCATTTAGATGATTCCACTTGTGGTTATGGCTAAGAGCCCAGTGGCAGGGAACACAGAGGCTTGCTAACCAATAAAAGACCACCTCTCATGAAGGCCATTCATTTGGAGCTAATTCAAGAGCACTACTCAACTGCTCTCATATTCATATACTTCTCAGAGTTTAAGAATAGTATCCAGGAGGTTTGGAGTGAGCCAGAGTACTTAGATAGTACAAACCTAGATTTCCTGGTATCAGTTCTCTGCTCACAAGGTCCAAGTAATGACAGAGCTACTTTAACCCATCATTAAAACTCACCAGTTTTGCTCCGGTGAGCAAACGGCAGACCAGACCAAGGTTTCCATCTCTCAAAGCTCTACCGTCTTTTTTTTTTTTTTTTTTTTTTTTTTACTTAACGCTGTTACTTGACCCAGCTTTAATGATTCCCCAGCTAAGAGATGCTGGCATATTTGGCTGACTTTTCTCCTTTCTTTTAGCTCACCTGGTGGCCTTGTGAAAGGAGGAAGTTTTCCCCAGGTGTAATTTGTTTCAAAAATTATCTTTGTGAGACAAAAAGGATTTCCTTTTCACAAAAAAAGGAAAAAGACAGAAAACCATTGAAATGACCTTTATCAAAGTTCGACCAATTTAAAAGAAGACTTCAAACCCAGAAGAAAAAGAGGAAAGGAGTATTAATTCCTAGCCTCACCTTTCCTCCCTAGGGCCCAGATCAAGCTGGCCTGATCCCAGGATAATCTTCCACAGCACCACAGGGGCCATATCAGACTTTTTTCTTAGGTTTGCAGTAGACACAGTAATGTTTACAGTCTCATCTTCTGCCAGACAATAACAACTTGGAGGAGGTAACGAAGAGAACATTAAATTCCTCAAATCATGTGTTCTGGGGAATCCCAAGGCCAGTTTAGGTTCCGCTGTGTGTACTTTTGCTACCAGATGCCTCGCATGGGTAAAAAGGAGCAGTGTCCCTGTATCCTCCTCCAGGGTGTCACCAGAAGACACAGAGCCGAATGATAAAGGACTAGGGAAACCTGGCCATTAACCCCCTAAAAGTTGGGTCTTTCTCCACGGTCCCTATCTTTTGCTGACATTTCTGAGACCCTGCTGGGGCACACAAGATGTGACATCTCTTTCCCTTCGTGCAGCCTTCCCCACTCCCCACCATGCACCCTTCGTTCCCTCTTCCCTCACCTCTCACCACTACCTGAGCTAGGACACAGTGACAAGAAACAATGCAGTGACTATTTAAGGATGTCTCCTGGGAACACCAGCACCCTGGTTGCGAAATGGGACGTCAAGGTTCCAAGAGAGCTAAAATGGTGAAAAATTCAAACTAGCTATCTGATATATCGATCAAAATAAGGCATGGTTTGATTCTGTTTTCTTACCGAATTTATGTGAGATGGTTTTTTGTCCTTGCATTGAACCTGTGCATTCCAAATTTAATATATCTACATACGACCAAAACGAAGCAACAGTCCTATTTTGTAAACAATAAAGTTAAATGTTACAAAGAAGTGCCATTTATAAAATGTCTGTAGGCCACTACATCAGTGCCATTTGATATTTGACAATGCAAATGAATCGAAGTAAGTTTTTTCCAGCAGAGCAGGGATTCCCAATGTCTAGACTTGAGATGCTGGATTTTTTTTTTAATTAAAACTATCATTTTTTGATTTCAATACACAGATTCTATAGCATTAGAATCATAATAAATCATGCTATAGTAATAACCACAACAATTAAAGTGGATGATTACCATGCTGAAGCATATTAAAAGAACATTATCAAGCCATCTGATTTATAAATGTTATGTCAAACATAGTCATAATTAGGGAAATTTTACCTGCAAAAACCCCTGTAATTGATCTTCTACTGAACCAATACTCTATCTCCTGGGTGACATTTCACTCTAGGACTCCTGAACGAGGCGGAATGTGAACATCAATTAACCAGGCACTGGCTACAGATGAACATCTGCTCTGGAGAGGGAAGTGAGCTTCAGAAAAGGTTCCTCTCTGCTCTTGTCTGATTAGCATACAGGGTGAGGAGTAAGATTTGGTGCTTAGGTGCAAGTGCTGGCAGTGACCCACAAAGGTCCCACACAAGTTCATCAACTGCGGTCAGGAGACTCACTGCGCAGCCTGTAGTTTAGTCCTCAAAGATCTAAGGAGCCTCTGGGCGGCTGGCACACCAGGGCTAGAGAAGATGTGGCCAACACCTGCTCCCTGATAGGGCATCTCCTGGACCGTCCCAGGCTCACACGGAACAAGTGCACAAGTTAATGATGTGCTAGAGCCACATGGGAAACCTCAGTACGTTTTAGAGCAGTCTCACGGAGGCTATGACTTGCCACAAGCTGCAATAAAAATGAATTTTTTAAAGTGTGGGGCGTGGGGGTAGTCCTATATGTCTGGAAACAGACCTGTGAGTTAAAAAATGAAATCGAAAAGGAAACCCTAAAATGTTTATAACTGAATATCGATGAAGATACTCCCTGTCAAAATTTCTTGGAAAACAGCTAGAGCAGTACCTAGTGGGAAATGTATAACTTTAAACAAATTTACCAAGATATAAGAAACACGGAAAACAAAACATCAAAAAACAAAACTCAGGAAAATGGAAAAAAGAGCAAGAGAGCATATCCAGTGTGTATTTCTTAAAATTCTGAACCTGACTGAGATAGGTTATTTTTCCCCAGATTTGAATGGCATAAAATGAGTATCCATGCAATTGGGAGATGCTTTGCAGATTATAAGGTGATGATACATCAGTATCTTCTACTCCTGCGTTGTACCACTTCCACTAAATTTCTTAAATAGGAAAAGAAATGGAAGTCAATAGGAAAGACATTTGGTTAAGCAGCATCTCACATAAAAGTGTAAGAGAAAATGTGGTCTGGGTTCAGTTAGTGGCTTCTGTCCAAGATGAAGGATTCTATGGTTAAACTTTTGGCAAAAGCATTTTAAAGAGAGACCTGTACCCACCTACAGCTGCCAGTTTAATATGTCTTGTACATATTTTGTTTCCAGCTAGGAAGAACCCTGAGGAGCCCTTTCATGAAATTTGTAGCCCATGCAGTTTCTTTTACAATCTTTTTGGGATTGTTAGTTGTGAATGCATCAGACCGCTTTGAAGGCGTTAAAACCCTGCCCAACGAAACCTTCACAGACTACCCGAAACAGATCTTCAGAGTGAAAACCACACAATTCTCCTGGACAGAAATGCTCATCATGAAGTGGGTCTTAGGTAAGCAGTCACTATGTCCTGTATTCTCTCCTACCCTCACAATAATAGGACATTACTAAACTCTGACTTCTGAACCTCTTCCTCTCCTCTTGAGGGCACTCCAGCAGACAAAATGGTGAGCAGATGACTAACAAGGAAGTCAAAGTCAACTTCTGTATACGCCGGTGTAAAAAAATGCACAAGCCTTTAGCATGAATCCCAATTTTGGAAGGAGATGTTTGGGGAAAAATGTGCTACATAATTTTCAATAGACATGTATTGAAAGTGACTGTAAAGTGGCCTTGCATAGGAAAATATATTTTGATCATTTAACTACGGTCTATAAGAAGCCTTAGGAAATCAAGTTCTGTTTCCAGTAAAGAGTATAAAACTGCATAGCTTAAATTATATTTTTTTATCACTGAATACTAATATAGAGTAGAATCTTGATGATAAATATAAATTTAAAAAGTGAGGGGACTAACATTTTCTCACTATTTTTGTTAATGAACATCACGACATTGTGAAAGTCCTCTCTACAGTGATATTTTGTGCTGCCAAGGTCTGCCACTAGAAATGCCAAAGAAAGTGCTCCCAATTTCCCCAATGACTAGCTAAGAAAGACCATCTCTCTTGCGCCTACTTCATAAGAACTATTACTAAAAAGAATAAATAAGATAAACTAAAAAGCTAAACCTGTATAGGCAAAACGTGACAGAAGTTTTTCTAACATTGAAATTTTGCAAAATTGATTGGTAAAAAAACATTAGATGTGGTGAAGAAAAAACTGAGTAACTGTAAAAGCTACAATCAGTGACCCTGTACATAACTAAAATCTAATCAATAAATTATAATATTTATATCAAAGATAGGAATTTCATCAGAATTTTTTGAGCAAAACAAAACTGAAGACAGACAGAACAGGAAAATTTCATCTCTGCAGTATCATGATGTGTTCAATTAATTAAACTGCCCTGATGGTATGAACCCCAGATTTTGCTTTCATTACAGAATTTCAGTATTGGTATAATTTTCACTGTGTTTATGTTAACAAACAGTGAGTCAAAATGTACACAGGGTCAAAGTGTGTATGCCATCAATCGACAAAATCACACACAAAAAATAAGTACCTGAACATAGCCCGACATATGACCTGTTGTAATTAGATGACATAGCCTAAGGGAGCCACAACAGTCAAACCACATGAGAACATCCTACAGAAGGCCAAGCTGAGAGCAATGGGGAATGTGGTCTCTGGGCTGGGTCTCTAAATAGGAAGAGAGAGATGAGAAGAATGGTTTGATCCAAAGGACAGAGGTAGGAAAGGATACCATGCTTACCAGAGGCTTTCTATCAACTAGCAAGTCTAGAACCAAAGGCTCATTTAGTGGAGTCACTGGCACTAAAGTTGTAAAGAGACAGTAAAGCCTGTTGCACTGAGTTCTGGGGCCTAACTTTCACAGTTCAGGCCTATCCCAATTCTCCCTAGTATACCGCCCACCCCACCCACCGCCCCCGGTGGATCATCTACACACTTTAACACTGCAGTGGACTGAATGTTTGTATTCCACTCCCCCCTCCCCAAATCCATACATGAAACCCCTAACCCCAATGGGATGGTATCAGGGGGTGAAGCTTTGGAGAGGGATTAGGTCATGAGGACAAAATCCTCATGAATGGGCTTAGTGCCCTTGTTAAAGCGCCCCCGAGGGTACCATGTGAGGGTATAACAAGCAGTCTGCAATCCAGAAGAGGGCTCTCACCAGAACCCAAATATGCTTGGCAACCTGATTTCAGATTTCCAATCTCCAGAACTGTGACAAATAAATTTCTGTTGTTTATAAACTACTTAGCCTGCGATTTTGTTATAGCACTCCAAACTGACTAAGACACAGATTTTTTTAATATGATTTATTGCCAAGTTAGCTAACATACACTATATACAGCGTGATCCTGGCTTTGGGAGTAGATTCCCATGATTCATCACTTACATATAAAACCCAGTGCATATTCCAACAAGTGCCCTCCTCAATACCCATCACCCATCCGCCCCCCCATCAAGCCTCAGTTTGTTCTCTTTATTTAAGAGTCTCTTATGGTTTGACTCCCTCTCTGTTTGAAATTATTTTTCCCTTTGCCTTCCTCCATGGCCTTCTGTTTAGTTTCTCAAATTCCACATATGAGTGAAAACATATGGTATCTTTCTCTGACTTATTTCACTCAGCATAATACCCTCCAGTTCCATCCACATTGTTGCAAATGGCAAGATTTTGTTCTTTCTCATTGCTAAGTAGTATCCCATTGTATATATAAACTACATATTCTTCATCCAGTCATCAGTTGATGGACATTTGGGCTCTTTCCATAATACGGCTATTGTTGATAGTGTTGCATAACATTGGGGTACATGTGCTCCTATGAATCAGCACTCTTGTATCCTCTGGATAAATTCCTAGTAGTGCTATTGCTGGGTCATTTGGTAATTTTATTTTTAATTTTTTTTTTAGAAGCAATGAACAAATATTTTTAATTTTTTGAGGAGCCTCCACACGGTTTTCCAGAGTGGCTACACCAGTTTGCATTCCCACCAACAGTGCAAGAGAGTTCCCGCTTCTCCACATCTTTGCCAACATCTGTTGTTTCCTAAGTTGTTAGTTTCAGCCATTCTGATTGGTGTGAGGTGGTATCTCAGTGTGGTTTTGATTTCTATTTCCCTGATGATGAGCGATATTGACCACGTTTTCATATGTCGGTTGGCCATCTGGAAGTCTTTGGAAAAGCGTAAGACGCACATTTAAAACAAAACAAATCAAAACCATAACTCACATGTCGGGTTTATGGATAAAACTTAAGAGTATTTATGGCACCCATTACTCATCCACTATCTTTCCCAACTGGTCTCCAGGGAGAAGACTGTGGTGAGTGTGACCTTACTTGCTCTTACGCGGGTAGGTAGAGCTACCATATGTTAATGGTTCCTACTGAACTATGACTTCCTCCTGAGTCCTTATATTTCTCTTCCTGGATCTCAGAGCACTGTCCCAGTAAGAGGCATGTATCTCCAGCTTCTACACCCTGATCTTGGTTTCCGCCCATCAAAGCAGAGCTGAGTTTTAAAACTGTAACACAAAAAGTACGGGGGAGGAGTAGACTTATCAACCTACTCCTGTTATATTACAGGTAGGCAAAAGATTCTAACTACTTTTTCTTATTTAGGTAATTTTTTTCAAACTTTTTATTATGAATAATGTCAGGAATATACAAAAATCAAGACAAGAGTATAACGAACTCCATGGACCAATCTCTCATGTTCAACAACTAGCAAGTCATTGCTAATCTTTGTTTCATCTATACCTTCCCTAGTTTCCTTCCCCCAATGCTGTAGTATTTTGAAGCAAATCTCAGATACTATATTCATCTACAAACATTTTTGTGTGTATCACTAAAAGATAAGTTCTCTTTTTTTTCCATCTTTTTTCTCTCTGTGCTTCAATTCACTGATACATTTTCCTCACTGTCTGTGATTCTAATCCCTAACTAATAAATGTTTCTTTTCAGATATTGTATTTTCCAGTGTTTGAAATTCTATTTGGCTCTCTTTTTAACTTTCATTTCCTTCTTCATGACTTTTACATTGTCCCTTTAAGTCCTTGAACATACTGGGCATATAGTAACTGCTATAAAATCCTTAACTTCTAATTCCGTCATCTCTGTCACTTCTGGGTTAACTTCTATTTCCTAACCTTTCTCCTGACATGGTTACATTTTCCTGCAGCTTGGTGGGTTAGTAATTTCTGATTGAATGATGGGCACTTTATATGTTATGTTTTTGGGCACCTAGATTTTGTTGTCTTCCTTGAAAGAGTGTTTGGCTTTATTCTGACAGGCTGTTAAATTACTTACAGATGAGTTTGGTGTTTTTCAAGCTTTCTTACAGTGAATCTGGAGAAAATTAACTATAAGAATTGTTTCTCCTTATACTAGAGAGACACACATGTTCGGTTCCTACTAAATGCCCTGGATAGTCAACAAAGAACCTCAACTCTGGATAGTTGGAGCTCAAACATCTCTCCGCTGTGGGTGAGCTCTGGAAACTATTCGGCTGGCAGCTTTCTGGCTGCTAGCGGAATTTTACTCTGGGCATTCATAATTTAGTATTCAGGAAATGTTCAAAAAGGCCCCTATGTAATTTTCTGGACTTTGTGGTTTTTGTTTTTTGGTTTGCATAGTATCCTTCTCTCCAGAACTCTGCCACACAATGTCTAATCACCTCTGCCTTCCTGAACTCTAAACTCTGTCTCTCCAACTCAGTAGGACTGCCTCCTATCCTTCTGGGATCCCTCCCCATGCACTGCAGACTGGAATATGCCACCATAAAGGAAGATACGGTGATCAAATGGCTTACTGTACTGGTTTCCCTTTACTGAAGGACCATCATCCTATGCTATTTCCAATGTCTTGGGATAGTTGCCTTTTTTCTTTTTCTCTTTCTGGTTTATTATTCCATCATGGCTGGTAAAAGAAATCAGACTTCTTTCTCTAAAACAGAACCACAAACATAAAAATGTTTCATAATGATTTTTCATATCTTTAAGTATCTAGTCAGTACTCAAATTTCTGTGATAGAGGAGACAAACTGAATAATGATTGAGTAATCTTGCTTATCTTTTCCTTCTCATCTCTGTTCATATTTTACCTTCTCAGAGTAGCTGAGCAGATAAGAGCATGGCCTGTCATCTGCCTACTCTGAGAAGATGAAATTTGAACAGAGACCTGAAGGAAGAAAGGAATTAAGTTTTGCAGACATCTAGGTGAAAACCATTCCAGACAGAAGGATCAGTATGTGTTAAAGGCTTGGATTCAAGGGAAGAGCAAAGAAACTAATGTGGATGAAGCTTAGTGAATGAATAAAGAACAGAGCTGAAGTCAGAGGGATAGGCAGAGTCAGATCATGGAAGGCCTTGTAGGCCATCGTACACAGTTTTAATTTTATTCTGAGGGCGACAAGAAACTACTAAAAAGTGCTGATTACATTCTGAAGGTAAAATCAATAATATTTACCATTGAATTTTGTGTGGGGTGTAAGAGAAAGAGAGCAGTCAAGGAAAATTCCATGTCTTTTAGCTTAAATAATGGTATAACAGAGAGCCACTCACTGAGATAGGAAAGACCAGGGGAGGAGCAGTGTGAAGAGGGAGCAGAAAAGGAAATGAAGAGTTCAGTTTGAGACACCTATTAGACATCCAGTGGAAATGTCACGGAGCGCTTGGCTATACCTGTCTGAGGGACACACGTACATAAGGAGAGTCTGGTGCCGAAGTGATAAATATGAGCATGTCAGTGTATTTACAGTAAATTACATGCAATCGCCTCAACTGCGAATGTGGTCAGACAAACTGAGGACCGAGCCCTGAGGCGCGATGATACATTAAAGATGAAAGATGAGAAGTATCTAGCAAAGGAGATTAGGTAAGAGGAGAGCCAAGAGAGTGGTGCTGAAGCCAATCAAAGTAACTGTGACAAGATATGTCCAATGCCGGCAGATTAAGTAACATGAGGCCTGAGACCTCACCAACGAACGTGGAAGCAAAGTCCCTGAGTAGCCAGAGGTGATGGACTCCAGTATGCAAGTGGAGGACGTGGCCTTAGCAGGACTGTGAACTCAACATCCAGTATAACAGGAGGGAAGCTGGGGCTGAGGGCACAGGGCAGGTGGGCTGCTAGATGCAGTGGTGGGAGCAATGTGTGAGTTCTCAAGATATTTCTTCTGCTTTCTCAATTCTTTTCTCAATAAATAGTTTCTAGTTATTAGGCATCATATTATGTATCAGGCACTGTGCCAGATCCTGGAGAAGTAGCTGTAAAATATGACTAACATTATCTGATCCCTAAATACATTCTGGAGCTCTTGAATTATTACAAAGTACTACTAATCTTTGAGAGAAAGATTTTGCACACTGTGTGCACCGATGGCACATCCTACAGTCTGCAGTATGATTTACCCTCTGCTCAGACATGGAGAGCCTTGATGGCATGACACCTATACTGACAGAATCTGTGAATTCTACTCTGCCGGGGAAGCCTTGATTGGCTAGACACAGCAACACAGTCCTTTCTCCCATAACGTAGCATGCTAACGAATGTGGGACTTTGGACAGACTGATTACAAAAACACCATTACTCTGTCTCTACCAGAAGCTGCCCTAGGGCTGGAAAGAACCTTAGGAGCCTAGCAAGTCCAACCTGCTCCTTTTATGGAGGAAGACATTGGCCACAAAGAAGTGAATGGCCTTCTCCAGGTGGTGTGCTTCTACTCTTTGCACCCCCAGGCCTCAGTACATTCTCAGCCCAGGAGCTACAATGATCTACTTAAAATACAATCAGCTTTTGTCACTGTATGCCTCAACACTCTTCAAGGGCCCCATCTTCCTTGCAGTGACACCAATGTCATTACGATGGCCTACAAAGCCCTCCACCTCTCCACGCCACCCCCACCTCTTCACCCCACTTCATTTCCCACCACTTTCCACCTCGCTCCCTCTGTTTCAGCCCCGCTGGTTTCCTTGCCTCACACCATTTCTACCTCAGAACCTCCGCTGGGGCTGATCCTCTGCCTAAGAGCTCTCCCCACAAAGAGCACATGGCTCACTCCCTGACTCCTCAGGTCTCTGCTCAAAAGCCTCCTTCTTCAAAGTGAGGCTTTATAAACCAACCTGTTTACAGCTTCAAGTTCTTCCACCCTGTCCTCCAGTTCTCCATGCTCCTTTTCTTCCTAATAGTTAACACCTCTGATAAAAGTACATGCTTTCCTTTGTTTCCTCCTATCTTGATTAATATTAACATTTCTGTAATCAGGTAGAGGTATAGTTGCCTCTTTTCATCTTTTGGTATCCCCATCTCCATCTGGTCATGTGGTTTCCCCAAGTCATGTGATAATACTGTAGCTTACTTCCCGAAGCCTCATACTGGGCATGTATGCTGTTCCTCTTCTCCTGTACAGTTCTGTGGAAAAGTCAAACCCAGTTAGAAAGATGTTCTTCCTTCACTCTAGATACTTTAGTTGACTACCAGCAGGATTTGGGGAGAACTCAAGATTGTCAATTCCAGAGAGTTAAGACACAGGGTGGGGTCCACAAGGAGACTAAGATAACCCACCCGGAAATAGAAGAAAAACCAGAACACAGTACTAAGAAAAGCAAGAGAACAGTGTGAGTGAGGAAGGAGGAATAAATTTGCTGGTAGACATGCA
The DNA here is from genome assembly GCA_030068075.1 of Paguma larvata. Classification (NCBI taxonomy): domain Eukaryota; kingdom Metazoa; phylum Chordata; class Mammalia; order Carnivora; family Viverridae; genus Paguma; species Paguma larvata. Next base: position 120,965,243 of record CM057826.1, read on the forward strand.
TGTTCCGAGCACTGTCAAACGAGCTGCTTTCTGGAGGACTACATGAACCAGGGACCATCATTCCTTCCAGGTGGAGAACCTCCAGTATCGGTTCATACCATACAAACTTCTTTCTTGCCTATCAGTCTCAGTGGCAATTCTGGGGTAGTCATTCAGAACATGTAATATATGGGTTTTCAATTAGAGATTGTGGCTCCAGAGACACTCATCAGAGGACTGTGTAACATTAGTGGTTCCCAGAAAGCCATTGGGCTTGGAGGGCAGGAAGTCTCTCCACAATGCGTTCCATTTCTTCATCCAGGATAGACTCAAGTCTAGAGACTTGTTCCACACCCCTCTTAGACCTGGAAGTGGTTTGTTTGTTTGTTTTTTAATTTATAATAGTTTATTTTCAAATTGGTTTCCATACAACACTCAGTGCTCATCCCAACAAGTGCCCTCCTCTGTGCCCATCACCCACTCTCCCCCCTCCCCACACCCCCCTCACCACTCCATTTGTTCTTAGTCTTTGAGAGTCTCTTATGTTTTGTCTCCCTCCCTCTCTGTGTCTTTTTTCTTTTCCCTCTTCCTCTCCCCCATGGTTTTCTGCTGAGTCTCTCAAAATCCACTATGCGTAGAAACGTATTGGTATCTGTCTTTCTGTGACTTATTTCACTTAACATAATACCCTCCAGTTCCATCCATGTTGCTACACATGGGCCAGATTTCATTCTTCCTCGTTGCTGCGTAGTATTCCATTGTATATATATACCACATCTTCTTTATCCATTCGTCAGTTGATAGACACTTAGTCTCTTTCCATGATTTGGCTATTGTTGAAAGTGCTGCTATAAACATCGGGATACACGTGCCCCTATGCATCCGCACTCCTGTGTCTCTTGGGTAGATTCCTAGCAGTGCTATTGCTGGGTCATAGGGTAGCTCTATTTTCATTTTTTTTGAGGAACCTCTGCACCGTTTTCTAGAGTGGCTGCACCAGTTTGCATTCCCACCAACAGTGTAGAAGGGTGCCTGCTTCTCCACATCCCTGCCAGCATCTATAGTTTCCTGATTTATTCATTTTAACCATTCAAACTGGTGTGAGGTGGTATCTCAGAGTGGTTTTGATTTGTATTTCCTTGATGATGAGTGACATTGAGCATCGTTTCATGTGTCTGTTGGCCATCTGGATGTGCTCTTTGGAGAAGTATCTATTCATATCTGCTGCCCATTTCTTCATTGGATTATGTGTTTTTAGGGTGTGGAGTTTGGTTAGCTCTTTACAGATTTTAGATACCAGTCCTTTATCCAATATGTCATTTGCAATTATCCTTTCCCATTCCATCGGCCGTCTATTAGTTTGTTGGTTGTTTCCTTTGTTGGCAGTGTTTTCTTAAATAGACATCCCAGTACTGAAGTGAACTGGAGATGTAGATGCTCAGCATAGTGGAAAAATACACTTAAATGGCAAAGGAAAATGCTTGTGACTGGGTGTCAGGAAACTCAGTCCCGTATCTCTTTCTCCTTGGTGGCCCTGCCTCTCTGAACTTTAGTTTTCATATGTGTAAAATGTGAGGATCAAGCTCTCCCTCACCCCACACACCCAGGGCTATAAACTCTTCAAGGGCAGTGCTAGGTCCTAGCTCCAGAATCACACAGTAAGGTTTTGCCAAGAATTCTAAAATTGTATGTGCTGAGTTCCTCACCTAATTCATTCTTCCAATGGTTTCCTCATTTATATAGGTAAAATTTCCAAGCAGACAGCTCCAGTCAACTTTCCAAAGTTTCTCCCAATAAGTAAGACCACATAGCTGCTGCTTATCACCTTTAGGGACTATCTAGCTGCTCAGAGTGCAGTCCGGTCTCCCCATCATGGCTTGAAGGAAGGTTCTCATGGCCTCCTGGGCCTTCACTAACCTTCCCTGCCGCCAATCGCCAGCCCCACTCCCTGACTCTTGAGCCATACTCAGTCTCTCAGGCACATGGAAGAGCCTGCTCTCCCGCACTTCCATGCCCACCATCTGGAACACTCTGCCAGTCCCTCCTCCCTCGCCGAACTAACTCCTGGTTCCTCACACCAAGTGTCACCTCCTCCATGAATTCACTCCATTCAGTGAACAAACCAGAAGTTGTTCCAGGAACCCTGCTGGGTCACAAGATCAGAACACTGACTGCTCTTATCCCTGTGTCTCCACAAATAGTCCCTGGACATTTTTATTACAGCGTCTGTCACCCAGAGTATTCATTATTGCTTATGATACATTTGTCTCCAGCGCTAGACTGGTCTTGGTAAGGAAGGGTTGACATCTTGGTTGTTGTATCCCCAGGATGGGAGCTGGCACCGAGTCTGCACTCAACAACATCTCTTAAGTAGGTGGAGGAGTTCCTAACCAGTGAGAGTAAGCTTGTGCCCAGCAGAGGGCATGGTAAGTGATGGCACAGTGGAGAGTAAGGGTCCTGAACTGCCTGTGTGGCTTTCGACAACTTACTTGCCATCTTTGCATGTAAGCTTTTTCATCTATAAGGTGCAGATAACTGCAGTTTAACTACCTCTCAGGCTATTAGGAAGGTGCGCTGTTGCTCAAGTACTTAGCACAGGGCCTTGGCACTTAGCAGGTACACAGTCATTGTTAGCTACGAAAATCAGAGAAGAGAAACAGTATGAGTTTTGTTAGGAAAATTATAAATCTATTAATCTCATCTTCCTGCCTGGAAAACAACTAAATCTCAAATGTGTCTGAGACCCAGATGTGTTGCAAAGGACCTGCCATTGAGATAGTGTTTGGAAGCCAGGGCTTGAGGGTATATTCTCCCTCCTGCGGGCTCACAGAACACCTACATTTTGGCCCAGTAATAAGACACTGACCTGAAAGAACAGACAGGCCCCCAGAAAGTGGTCTGGGAAGTCTGCTCTGCTGAAGACCCTGGGACAGTGTACGGGAAGCCTTGGGGCCAAGACCATTTCAGGAATGTGCATATTTAAGTCCCACAGGATTTTGGAGGGGGAATCCCTCCTGGATAGCATGTGAGGCTCAGGATGGGTGTGAACCACCTTTTGAACTGCCAAGCTCCATCTCAGCAGCCTGTGGACCATTATTCAGAACTTGCCCAAACGTTGCTACTCATTTCCCCCAAGGCTTCCCAGCATTTCCCAGCCTATTCCACTGTCAGCCACCCCCGCCCATTAATTATCAGTGACCTTGTTCTCTGGACTCCAGGCATCCCGAAGTGAAGGGGATTTTGCCTGAAGGAGGCTCCAGTACCCAGCATCCTTACCCCTGAGCCCCGAGGTTTTAACACTCCTCTGATTGACAAGCTGGAGGAAAGAGACCATGATACTCAGCATGGATATAAAATGCTGAACCTTGGAAGCGGGGGGCCTAATTTCAGTCACTAAAGTACTTAATTTCACACATTTCTTTTTTCATTAAGCACTCCTGCTGCTCAAACCCTTGGGCCCATGCTACTTTTACTCATGGCCTTGGAATAATTTAAATTAGCCTGGGTGAGTTAATATTTAAATCTAGTGAAACTCATGAGGGCATCTGACTATGGAGGAAATGATTTGCAGTGCCCAATGAGGAGCTATTAGGTTGGTCAGAAAAGTCAGCCTTCTATAAACAATCCGCATTTCAGATTCACAGAGATTTTAGCACTTGAAATTGCCCCCATACCCAATATTTTAGTGCTTGAAATACCCAGTAAGTAGCCAAGCTAGAACCCGAACCCAGGACTTCCCGAATTCAGGCCAGTGATAGCCTGCAACTTGCCTAGTGGCCAGCTAAAAGCAGTTCCTCTAAGACATGAGGAATTTTAGTTTGAGGAGAGACGAAAACAATGAACATTATTTCTCCCAGCCTGTAATGATTTTTTTCTAAAAACATTTTTAAAATATCTATCTGAACTGGCACAAATGAAAGTAATTTCAGCGTTAAGAAAATTATTACTTTGCTGAACTACCATACAAATTTTGAAGAGGTAAGCTTGAGAAGTGGCTTTATTAAGAAAGAAAAAAAAAAGGCAAGACATAAGTTTCTTGAAAACAGACCTGCAACGTTTTGGGTTATTTCCTATTGTGGGGACTCCAATTTGAAAGAGACATGCAGATCTTAGAATCGACTGCGTCAAACAAAGCCACCACTTCTCTAAACAACTTTTCTCCTCAGAAAAACATTTGGTTTCAATTCCTCTTACATACTGGACCATTTTTTTAGAGAGTTAGCAAGAGCACATGAGAGCAGGGTGGGCCAGAGAGAGAGAGAGAGAGAGAGAGAGAGAGAGAGAGAGATTCTCAAACAGGCTCCACCGAGCCCCTCTAGGGACTCAATCTCACAACCGGAAAACCATGACCTGAGCTGAAATCAGTGGTTGGTCGCTTAATGGACTGACTAAAACACTGCCTAGGCAAGGGTGCCTGAGCGGCTCAATCAGTGAGCATCTGACTTTGGCTTAGGTCATGATCTTGCAGCCTGTGAGTTCAAGCCCCGTGTGGGGCTCAGTGCTGACAGCTCAGAACCTGGAGCCTGCTTCAGATTCTGTGTCTCCCTTTCTCTCTGCTCCTCCCAAGCTCACTCTCTGTATCATCAAAAATGATAAACTTTAAAAGCAAACAACAAAAAAACAGTCCCTGGGCAGAGCAGAGATGGTCCAATGTGGCCAGACATGGGCCTGCGCCCAAGTCAGCCATGCTTCCATCCTCATAACTCTTTGTCTGTTCTAGTATTCTTTTTTTAAATTTATTTATTTTTGAGGGAGGGAGAGAGAGGGCATGTGCCCGAGAGCCAGAGCATGGGGGAGGGGCAAAGACAGAATCACAAGCAGACTCTGGGCTGACAGCACAGAGCCTGTCGCAGGGTCTGAACCCACAAACTATGAGATCAGGACCGGAGCTGAAATCAAGAGTCAGACGCTTCACTGACTAAGCCACTCTGGCACCCCTGCTCCTAGTATCAGTATTGACTCCAGGCTTTTCAGGCAGCCAGGTCCCGAGAGGTCACTGTATTATCATGTGGTCATCAGCCAGTGTGCTTGGGTTTGACGCAGGGAGGAGACAAAAAAGGGAACACCAACAAATGGCTGAAGCGGAACTCCTGGGGAACTGCGGGGGAGACCAGCATTCGCTGAAATCCAGGCTGTATGTATCAAGACAGTAAGAGATAACGGGTAGCTCTGACAGTGTAGCTCTTGAGTCCAGACTTTATCTTAGGGTTGACGAATTTACTTCAGGGCCAAGGGATCATGAGCTGACCTGTACTTGAAGAGGTAAGGACATGGAACTGAAAATTGAGGGTCTAACCAGAGGAGGGTCTGCAGAACAGTAGTGGTCCAAGGTGAAAGCCTGAAGAGTCCGGGCTGCAAGAGAGGAAGTAGTAGGCAGTGGCGGGGCTGTGAGGTAGGGGGAGGTGGGAGGCCAACTTGGGATATGTGGTATGTCTGGCACTGGCAAGACATCCACTTAGAGCAGACCCTCTGCAGACCAGAAATTCAGCCTTGAAGCTCATAAGAAAAAATAGCAAGTTATTTACTTGTGTGACCTTTGCAAGGAAATGAAGAACAAAGCTGTAGGGGTGGATACCCTTACTCAGGGACAGAGGGAAAAATGAGAATGGCCCAAATCTCAGAAAGCAACAGCCTTTAAGGGATGTGGGAGAGGATGAGGAGCCACAAAGGAGGCTAAGGACTAGGAGCAAGAGAGGTAGGAGGCAGTCCGTCATGTCTGCCTGATGATGCACAGAAGCCAGGGCATTGTTGCCCTCTTGAAAGTCAGTAATTGGCAAGTGAAATTGTTTCACTCACCAGCCACTTAGCAATTCTTTTACTACACTAACCTTCTAAGTATGCAGCTCACAAAATGGGCTGGTACTGCATCAAATCTTTCCCAGGTTTCAGTGGCTATAAAAACTCCTCAGTGTCATTTACGAAATATTCAAGAATCTTTTCCACACATTACTGGCTTTGAATCCACTTTTAGTTCTGAAGAGACAGAATAATACAGTGGCCAAGAGCACAGACTTTACGGGCAGACCTTCCAGATCTCCTGCCTTCTAGCCGGGCACATTACAAATCTCTGTGCCTAGAGAACATTAGCTGTAAAAACAAGATAATAATAGGATGTACTTCATGGAGTTGTTCCAAAGATTTAACTGAGATAATATATACCTATGCATACACCAAACAGTGCCTAACACAGAGTAGGTGTTCAAAATGTTCTTGAATCATTAAGTTTTAAAAATCTAAACCAATTTGGTTTTAAGTAATCAGTGAAGACTGAGAATAACAGCAGACAATAGAGATATAGTACAAGCCATACACAGGCCACACATTTAATTTTAAATTTTCTAGTAGCCTCGTTATAAAAAGTGAAATTAATATATTTTATTTAACCCAATTTATCTACTGTCACTTTAACATGCGATTGCTATTAAAAAACTGAAGTATTTTACTTTTTTTCTAAGTCTTTGATACCAGGTGTGTTGTATCACACTTACACAGCACCTCTCATTCAACTGGCCACATTTCAGGTGCTCAATATCCACACGGGATTAGTGGCCACCATACTGGCAGTGCGGGTATAGGGGGAGGGGTACCCCAAACTGTTATCCTAGGTTACTTCACAAGGCTGGCTTAGAGGTTAGGTAGGGGAACTAACAACAGTTTGTTTACATACCTCTACACTATTTAATATGTAACAATGAAGACATAGGTTTTTAAAATCCAGTAAGTTATTAAAAAAAATTTAAGAAAAAACTAACACCCCAAAATGATTGCTCACTGAATCACGGAAATATAGAAAGGGTTCGAACGCGGGAGTTAGGACAACTGGGCTCCCTGTCATAGGTGGGACATTGAGAAAGCCCTTTGCCATTCCTGGACCTCAGTTTCCTTCCATTTCGTTTAGAAAGGGATGCTTCCTTAAAACCTCTCAGTTCTTAAAATGCATAAATGTGGGACACTGTATTTCTCCTATATCCAAGAATCTATGAAAGAATGAGAACTTTCTCCTTACTCCTGGAGACAGTTTATCTGTAAACACAGGGGCAGGTGACAGTTTTCTCTCCGTCTGAGAACTTCCTACCTCTAAATCTGCCCTCGAAGACACGTTTCCGTTTTGCCGCTGGCTATCAAGGTTCTCAGCTCTAAAAAGCTCGCATTTACATTCATACCCTGGTTCCCGCCGTGCCCCGCTGTGGTCACAAACGCCCAGGGAAATGGAAAATGAGCCTGACCTTCTCGCTCTCCCGCAGGAATGATTTGGTCCGAATGCAAGGAAATCTGGGAGGAGGGGCCGCGGGAGTACGTGCTGCACCTGTGGAACCTGCTAGACTTCGGGATGCTGTCCATCTTCGTGGCCTCCTTCACCGCCAGGTTCATGGCCTTCCTGAAGGCCAGCGAGGCCCAGCTGTACGTGGACCAGCACGTGCAGGACGACTCGCTGCAAAATGTCTCACTTCCGCCGGAAGTGGCATACTTCACCTACGGTGAGCCAGAGGGCGCGCTAGCGATGCTGCCGGGTGCTCCCGGGGCGTGGCCCACGGCCCTTAGCGCGGCTACACCTGCAGGTCTCCCTACAAAAAGCCCAGCTCTCCGTAGCACAACCAGCCCAGTAGAACATGCAATTAGCGGCTATAAGAAATGAATTTTTTTGTGTTAAGAAGGTTTGGAAACGCTCTTAGAACGTTTCTGGGAGATTCTTTTTCCTTTACTTTTTTTTTTTTTTTAGAGAGAGAGAGAGTGAGGGAATGTGGGAGCAGGGGAAGGGCAGAGAGAGTATCTCATGCAGGCTCCAGGCCCAGCACCCAGTCCCTCCCAGGACTGGATCTCACAACCGGTAGATCGTGACCTGAGCTAAAATCAGGAGTCAGTCACTTAATGGACTGAGCCGCCCAGGCTCCCATTTCCACCCCTTCCCTCTTTTTTTTTTTTTTTTTTTTTTTTTTAAGAAAGATCTCATTTATGATGTGGGCCCAGGAGCACTCTTAGAAAACGTATAGATGGAAGAATTTTCCTTCTGTATTTGATCTTTGTATTTCCATTGCCCAATCCAAACTTTCTTTTCTCATGCCAAAATTAGTTCTTTTTGGAGATGACTTAATTCTTTCAAACCACAAGGCCATACAGTGTGAGGTAGCAGACTGAAATTTTAGGGAATAGTAAGAGTTACAGCATCCATTTGTTGAGAACTTACTAGATGCCAGGAACTATACAGACGTTTTAAACCATTCAACTCCAATCCTTGCAAAATGCCTGCAAAAAAGGGAGGGCAGGGCTCACAGTGTTCTCAGAAATACAGAAATACCTTGGATGGCAAGGGATCCTGGCCCAACATGAATTGAGAACCATTCAGAAGGACCTGTGCTTATGTCCCCAGGCTTGGAGTTACACCTGGTTTCAAATCCTACTTCTATAGCTTACTCAGAGATTCTATTCACCTAACTTTTCTGACCCTTATTTTCCCATATGTAAAACCAGGATAAAACCTACGTCGGAAAGTTTGTTTGATGGATTAAATAAGATAGTGCATCAGAAGAATTTTGCATTGTTCTTTGAAAAATATTAAAGGTTCACTAAATGGTAGTAGTTGTTATCAATACTGCCTGTTAGGTCATTTTCCTGCTCTAACATTGTGCTTTCTGGTACTAAAAGAGAAAGAGAAGTGGGGAGAAAAAACAGATTTGTGTTATTGTTACCAGTAAACTAGTTGGGCACTTAATACGCATTCATTAAGGGCAGCGCTACATTATGAAAGGTTTGAATGTCAAAAGTCCCTGTTACATGAAGTCACATGGCTCTTGTGACCCCAGAATCTTCACAGTCAGGTAGAGCAGTTAGCTGCAGAGGGTTGGCCATTTAATGCAGAAGTTGAGATGCTACCCACATTCCATATGGATTGTGTTACACAGATTGTTACATGTAAATGTGGTAAGGAAACACCTACTGAGAAATGATGAGTCGGTAGTATTATAAGCCATTCACTCTTCATTTGTTGGTTTAGCAAATTCAGACTTGTTAAAAAGCAAAATGGGCTTGTGTATTTTCCCCTCTGTGCTATTCAGGGCTCGTCAGTGAAAGATAAGAGAATCTTTATAAATTGGAAATTTTCTTTTTTTTTTTATTTTCGAGAGAGAGAGAGTGCAAGCAGAGTAGAGGGGCAGAGGGGAGAGGAGAATCTTAAGCAGGCTCCAAGGGGCTCTGTCTTACAATTGTGGGATCATGACCCGAGGCGAAATCAAGAGTCAGACATTTAACCCACTGAGCTACTCTGGTGCCCATAAATGGATGTTTTTTTTTTTTTTTTTTTTTTTTTTTTGAGAGAGAGAGAGAGAAAAAGCACATGCAAGAGTTGAGGGTGGGGGGCAGGGAGACAGAGAGAAAGGGAGAGAGAGAATCCCAATCAGCCTCCGCATCATCAGCACAGAGCCTGATGTGGGGCTCAAACCCAACAAACTATGAGGTCATGATGTGAGCCAAAATCAAGAGTCAGAGGCTTAACCAACTAAGCCACCCAGAGGCCCCAAACTGGATAATTTTCTTAATTCCCTGATTCAGGCTGCAGTATTGTCCACTTGTGCCTTCTGTTTCTTTTAAGGATTGTGTGAAGGTCTCACCCAACGCAAAGTATTGCACATTGCTGCCCTTGCTTTGAGGTTCACCCTGGGCCTTGGAAATCTCTCAGCTCCCTCAGAGTGGTCGCTTGTGCTCCTGTTGCAGGGCAAGAGAGCCCTCTTGTGGCCATCTGGGGAGTGGTGCCTTCCAACCTCTACAGCTCCAAATAGGCAGATCCAGTCTTTCAAGTTGTGCTAGGGCAATTTTTCTCAAGGAAAAGGCTCCAAAAAGAAGAAAATCCTTTTGTCTGAATCGTCACACTGCTGTCTGCTTTTACGACCATCACGATTCTTACAAGCCAATCTAAACAGAATACTTTTTCACCAGAAGTCCTGTCCTGATCACCAGGGTCTGATGACAGCTAAATCTATTTTACCGGATTATAGAAGCAGCTTTTGTTATTATAGCTGAGGTTTAATATGGTAAATTATAGGAGGGAAAAAAGAAATTCTTTTTTGGTGTCTCTTGTAGAAGTCAAGTCTTATTTCATGTTACCCAAATGTGTTATTTATCCTTAGAGAGTGACAGATATATTTGAAAAACATAATTTGTTCTCCTTACTTGTCTTTCCTGGACTTGTGAGTTATGATCTTGATGAGAACATGGAGTCTATAATTTTACTGTATCTCCAAATGTAATTTAGAATTCAGTCCATGAAACTTTGTAGCAATCAGAGGCCTGGCTTCCCTTACTAAACATTTCTTACTGCTCTTTATTATTATAATTGTTTAACACAGTCTAGCTTTGAAAATAAAGAACAACTTTCCTCCTCTTCCATTTCCCTTGGGGTGCCAAGAATTGCTATGTAATCTGCTTGCTATCTGCATTTACCTGGCTCTGAAAAAGACCCCATACCCCAAATCCAATCTTTAAAGTGGCAATAATAATATACTCTACAGGGCTGTCACTAAAATCACAGCTAATGTTTAGCGCAAGGGCTAATTTAGGTTTCTCAATGTTTCCCAATTTATGTTTCACTTAGCATTTCTCAACAGGGAGACTCTTTTGTCTTTTTTAGCAGAACAATTTTCGTGGTACGGGTCCGTCTGGAGCATGGCAGGATATCAGCCTCCCTGTAATCCTACTGCCCTGGCATTGTGACAACACCCACATACAGTTCCCCTGGATGAAGGTGCCACCCTCACCTGAGAACCTCTATATGTGCAGACATGCAGCAGGGAGCTTTTTAGTGATGGGTGCTGTGCCTTGCGCCATTAGAAATGCAAAAGAAACCCTTCACAGCCCTGTTCTGCAGCAGAAGTACGCTCAGGGCAGCTGAGACTCACACCAGAGACCACAGAGAAACCTGACAGCCAGGACAGGTCCCAGGATTCCCGCCACCTGGAACAGCACTGTCATGGCAAACCTGGATGACTGGGCACCACTTCGGAGACCTTAGCTCAAACACAGAGCAACCCTTCCAGACATATGCTGCCTGAGGAACAAAACCCCAGAACGTTTTCTCGGGCAAGATCCTTCAGACTGCTGGCCCTCATGGGGGCTCATCTGTTCTGATGTGTGGCTAGTCTAAACTCGTGGTATTTCCTCCCATCATTTAACAAACATTTATCAATACCCGCTGGGTGCCAGGCCCTAGGCTGACTAAGCATTTGACATGTATGGTTTCATTTCATCCCCACTCCAGCTCTGTGAGGTTGATGATATTATCTCCAGTTTACCAACAGAGAAAATCTGGTTCCAAAAGGTTAATTGACTTGCTCGCAATCGCACAGCCTCTCTGTAGAAAGACCACTGTCAACCTCAGGTCTGTCTGACTAAGCCCATGCTCCTCCCCACCACGCCTCGCGATGCTTCCCCAGTGAATGGGGCAGCCCCTGCTGGTGCAGCTCCAACACTGGTAGGGAGGACAGAATAGCAGCCGGGTAAGAGGGTGCACAGATAACATGGGAGCCAAGGGGCACCGGGAGCCGGGCTCGGTTTGCAGGAGTCACAGAAGGCTTCCTGAAAGAGATGTCACTTGAGCAGAGTCTTAAAGAATGACAGGGCATGAGGCAGCCTTGAAGTGAGGGAAGAGTGTTCCAGCCAGATGGATGGGCTAGCACATTCCAAGAGGGAAGGTGGGGTACCTTCGGTGTATTGGGCTCAAGTTCAAGGGCAGGAATGGCAATAATAGGTTAGAGACCTCTCAAAATGCCTACCTGGTTTCCCCACCAGAGACAAGTCAGCACGGCAGACCCTGTCCCCCACCCGCCCTGCCCCACGAGTAACCCAGATTGTTTTCTTTCAGCCAGGGACAAGTGGTGGCCTTCGGACCCTCAGATCATATCAGAAGGGCTGTATGCCATTGCTGTCGTGCTGAGCTTCTCCCGGATTGCATACATCCTCCCAGCCAATGAAAGCTTCGGGCCCCTGCAGATCTCACTGGGGAGAACCGTGAAAGATATTTTCAAGTTCATGGTCATTTTCATCATGGTATTTGTGGCCTTCATGATTGGAATGTTCAATCTGTACTCCTACTACCGAGGTGCAAAGTACAACCCAGCGTTTACAACGTGAGTACCCCAGGGCTCTCCTCAGAGGGTCTCTCTGGCCCCCCGGGACTACTTAGGAGTCTCTTCCAGGCATCCCCTTGCACAGATTCGTGTTTCCTTGGTATTTCTACAAATTAATGACAACTTTATTCAAGGGCAGCTTAGAGTTCACTCTGGAGTTGAAAGAATCCAGTTTTCACACTGTATTAGACCTTCATTTTTCATGCTGTGTAGCCCTGAGCATATTCCTTAACTTCTCTGACCTTTAGTTTTCTCATCTTTAAAATGAGGATAAAAATAATACCTGCTTTATAAGGCTAGTCTGAAGACTCCTTGAAATGATACAGCTGTCACATAGTATATTCTCAATACACGAAAGGAAGTACTATTGCTACTGTTATTGTATTCACCTGTGTTTTCTAGAAAACAGAGCCCGGGACAAATGTTGCATGCCAGTATTTTACTGGAGCAAGGCAGTTGCAAGCCAAATAAAATAAGACTGAAGGAAAAAGGAAAGGGACATCGGGGGTGGGAGGGAGAGCAGATACAGGATGCTGACCTGGCCACCATCTATCACAACGTACAACATGGTCATGACACACTCTCTGCAAAGATTGTATGGAAAAACCACATCTCAGAATAGCCCATCAGAATGGGAAACAGCCAGTTTATCAGACAGAGCCTTCCCATCTGTTGTCTTCCATTAGACACATTCAAAAAAAAAAAAAAAAAAAAAAGTTCACTCCAGGGGACATGAACTCACCTAACACTCTGAAGACAGCCCCGGGGGAATACGGCATGAAAGGTAGTTCTGCAAGTGGGTACAGCTCAACCGCTCTCTGCACCTGGCCAGGCAAACCAGCGCATGGACACTGAGCAAGTCTGGTGGCATGAGTTGCCTCAGCAACGGCTGGGAAGGCCCAGGCAGGGAGGCAAGAGGCATGTGTGCGAGTGGAGGCAAGGCACTGTCAGGCAGACTGACAGCAGGGTCCAGAAGTAGCTGCTGTCTGCAGACCAAGACAGCGCCGCGGCCTCCCGCGTGGAGGTGGTTTTAGAGGTCACCGAGGCTATGGCCACACAGACCCAGGGCTCTTCCCCTCTGCGGGCAATGCCAGGTGGTCTTCTAGAGGCCATCAGTAGCATGAGCAGGGGTCCACTCAGGCCTGAGTTTACAACCTGACAAGGGTGTTTACTGGCTGATGACCAGAGGCCAAGTCACCTGATTTATCCATGCTTCTGTGTCCTCGCCTGGAAAATGGAAATACCTCTGCCTTGTCCGTAAATCCCCTTAGGAATACATCAAGTGGCTGTGTAAAGGGCCTGCAGCACGGAAGTGTTTCTGGTCTAGGTCTCCCCCTCGGCCCACCCAGGCTCAGAACTTCCCTCTGCTTCTTCAAGCTCCCACCCAAATCTCCAGGGAAGGACAGTCAGATCTCCAGGCACAAGCACAGCAGCTGGGACCTGCAGGGCCAGCACCTCCTGAC